>QTSX02001438.1:586466-682498 GCA_014839935.2 Entomophthora muscae | reverse complement strand
GACATTCATTTTAATTCTCATTATTGAAATAGCATTAATGGCGCAATTTCTGACATCTCCTCCCTCAAGATTGGACACAGGGAGCTGATATTTGCAGAGGAAATTGGTGTGAACTCAAGCAAAGGGGCAGCCAGGGGACAGCAGCTTCATAGTATACTCAACACCCTTCTTGTAGGTGACTCCACAAGGCCCAACCCAGAGGGAGTCTAGCTTATGAGCACAACCTCCAGTAAAATTTTGATAATAGAGGACTAGGTCACCTACTTGGTACTCAGGGAGGGGGGCTCTGGAAGCAGTTGAAGGGCAAGAGCTCTAAGGCTTTGACCTTGTAAGCAGTAGAATAGGCAGTAGCTTGGATGTCAATGATACAATTAGTCCAGTCTTTGACATGAGCTTCAGGATTGGCAGAGGTGTCAACCTCAATCAATGAGGGTCCCAAGATTGAGGGGGTAGTGGTTTCCTGTTCATACAGCATGGCAAAGGGGGACTGGCCAGTCACTTAATGACTTCTGAGTTGATCCAAAAAGAGGGCAGCAGGGAGGAACATATCCTAATTGGCAGCATCAGAGAGGGTGAGTTTTCTCATAATAGACACAAGGATGGAATTTGCTTGCTCCACAGTCCTATTAGTTGAGGGGTTATACAGTGCAGAGAAGGGTTGATGTATGCCCATAGCTTCTACAATGGACGTTATGAGGTGGGCATTAAAGTTGGTCCCATTTTAAGAAAGCAGGACTTGAGGGCAACCATGACAGTAGAAGATATCTTGCAACAAGAAATTAGCAGTGGTCTTGGCAGTTATATCCTTGGTTGCTCTGGCTTCAAACCATTTGCTAAAGTGATCTATAGCTACCAAGATGAATTGACACCCAGAAATAGAACAAGGGAGAGGCCCAACAGCATCAATAATCACAGTGTGGAAGGCATGCTTAGGGGGATGAGCTTGAACTGATGCTGTGAAGGTTGGGGGTGTTGGGGCTGACAAGAATGACAGGAGGCAAGAAAATCAGGGATTAGGAGGCGCATATTATCCCAATATAAGTTCTTGTACAACCAGTAATGAGTTTTTGCTATGACTCCATGTCCAGTGTCAATGTGGGCTTGGAGGATGATGGTCACCCTCATGCTGGGACAGACGTAGGGTAGATAGGCATTGTTGACTCTCTTGAAGAGTTGTCTATCTCAAATCACAGTATCCTTTGATAGGGCTTGCAGTGTCAAACAAATGTCTTCTGGATCAGTGGTTCAGGAGTCAGGATACTCTATCAACTCTTATAGGCAATCAGTGTCAGCAGGATGGATAGCTAGTATAAGTCATCCTCAACAAACCATTAGCATTCTGGTGTTGCTCACCAGGACAATGTACTACGGTGAAATCATATCCCTGCAGGCGTAAGGTCCAACAGGCTAGTTGACCTTTGGGCTCCTTTAATTGTTGTAGCCACTTAAGGGATGAGTGGCCTGTAACTACTGTGAAGTGAGTCCTGTAAATGTAGTGCTGTAAATGTTTTACTGCATGCAGAAAAGCTAGGCATTCTTTTCCAGTGACACTATAGTTCTTCTCATGTTTGTTGAGGACTTGTGAAGAATAGGCCACAGGTCAATTGATGCCTTCATCATCAAGCTGGGCTAAGATGGCACCCACAGCTACTCTACTAGCGTTGGTGTACAAGATAAACTACTTATTGTAATCAGGGTAGACTAGGTTGGGAGCCTCCTTGAGTTTGGCTTTCAGCACTTCAAAGGACTGCTGTTGGCTGTCAGTCCACTCAAAGGGTACATTGCAAAGGAGCTGGACAAGGGGTTTGCTTAGTTCAGCAAAATCAGGGATGAATTGTCAATAGTAACCCATTATACCAAGAAACACTTGAACCTCTTGTAGGTTTGTGGGGGGCTAGTATCTTGTCAATGGCTTCCACCTTATTATTCATAGGGCATATTCCAGTTTGGGTGACCTTGTGGCCCAAGAATTCAAGTTGTTCCTTGAAGAAGGAGCATTTAGAGGGTTTGAGTTTTAAGCCTGCCTCCCAAACTTTGATGAAGACAGCTTTAAGGTGGTCCAAATGGTTGGTAAAGGTGGAGCTGAACACAGTAATATTTTCAAGGTATAAAAGAACACAGGGGAGTTTCATATATCTTAAGATAGAGTCCATAGCCTGTTGGAATGTAGCCGGGGCATTGCAGAGTCCTTGGGGCATTAAAGTGGGTTTGTAAAAAGACCTTCTGAAGTGATAAGCGCAGCCTTCTCTCTATCTTCAGGAGAGAAGTTGACCTGTCAGTATCCTGATTCTAGATCCATAGCAGAGAAAAGCTTTGATCCCCCTAATTGTCTAAGAGCATCATTAATTCTAGGCAAAGGATAAGAGTCCTTTTTGGTGAGCAAGTTTAGGCGGCAGTAATCCATCACAATGCGGTGGCCTCCATCCTTCTTTTTTAGGATCAATAATGGGGAGGCCCAAGGGCTCTGAGAGGGAGCTAGGCGTCCAGCATCTAAGAGCTGTTTAAGCTCCTTAGAGACCTGGGCATCTTCTACCCTTCTGCAGCGCTAAGGTTTGGCACAAAAGGGCAGGGCATCACCTGTATCTATCTGGTGGATAACCCCCTTTGCTAGACCATAGTTGGTGGGTCCAGAGTCAAAAATATCCTTAAACTGGTCTAGCAGTTCCAGAACATCTTTTTATTGAATGGGTGACAGTTGAGGGAAGTCTGCAGCAGTGAACAGGGAGAGAACCTGAGGGTCTCCTTCAGGCAAGTTAAAATCACTAAATGTTCCAAAAGGGTAGAGGGACGCCACTTGCTCTGAGCCTAATATATAACCATGCCTAACAACCTGGCCCTTGGTCACCTGCATAGGCAGGGCATTCAGGTTAGCCAACAACAGCTGCACAGGCTCCTTATGAGTCCGGTCCAAAATCCCAGGGCATAACCAAAGCTCTTTACAGCTTAAGGAATCAGGTGAATATAGCTCCAGAAAGGATTTTTTTGGGTAGTTTGTAGGATATCTGGGAGTCTATAATCACTTGTGAGCCAGGCGGGATGGTGACAGCTGCAGGGTCAAGAAGAGGCACACCTTCCTCTACAGGACAGGAAGGAGAAGGGGAACACATATAGGAATAATGAGTCCTGTACTTGGGTGAGAAGATACCTATGGGATACTTGAGCACACAAGTCTTAAGGTGTTTACCTGGGAGACGCAGGGGTTCTTCAAAGATTAGAGGGATCTCATACCCTAAGAGCAATAGGTACCCATCTTGAAGGTTCACAATCCCATTGTGCTCTCAAAGGAAATGTATACCAACCAGGAGATTATAGCTTTTGTTTTTCTAGGACAACAGCAGGGGACACAATAAGGAGTTTTACAAACCTCATGGGTAGGGCAGAGTAGGCACTAATGGCTTGGGTTTGGGGCATGCCAGCTGTACCAAATGACTGAGTGTAGTTGAGGTCGGGGGCCAGTTTAAGCTTCTTCATTAGCTTGGAAAATACCACATTGACTGGAGAGCCCATGTACAAGATAGCCTTGGTTTTAACCTTTTGGATTGATACTTCCACATGGGTAGTATCTTTCCCAAAGGGGGGCAAGACAGCCAGAACGTCCTGAGCAGCTTCCTATTCCTTCTCCTATTTGGCCAACATGAATTGTAAGACAGGAATTTCCTTATACACAGTCTTCAAGGGGAGAGATATGGTCACATTCTGAAAGAGAGCTTCTGCTAGCTCATCAGCTTCTTCAGAGGAATCTACCAAGACAGGGGGACAATGGGTCTGTGCTAAGTAAGGACAAGCCACTATGGCCTTAGCTTCACTTGAAGATGGGCAAGTTGTAGTTGTGGTTTTTCCTGAACGTAGCTTGTAAGGGACAGAACCTGTCTCCAGGACTACCAGCACAGAGTAACCATAACCATCAGACTCATAAAAGTCAGAATCTTTGGGTTCAGAATCACTGGAGAGGTTATGGAACAAGTGAAAGATAGTTGGGCTAGCCAAGGGGGAAGATTCCTTGTCAGAAGGGGGATCAGGAAGAGACAGAGGAGATTTGTCAGCAGAGAGCGTCTCCACCTCTAAGCTGACCTCTCTTTTCCTGCCTCTCTTTTGGGTTGCAACCCTCTACTCAAGGGTTGGTGCAGGTACGTGAGTGGTGTCTTATTTGACCATAGCTATGACATCCTTGTCTCTTAGACTGCCCACTTGAGCCTAGGATCATAATGCGCAGAGTACAGGAGGTGGTTCCTGCATTGTTGGCCTTGTTTTTGCCCACTAAGTACCCTCATGGGTCAAGTGCATGTCTTGCAAGAGGGTCTTGATACTATTCATTGAAGTAAGGGAAGCTTTGTGGGCCTTGAAGTGCAGAAATAGGAGTTGATTCACCTTTAAAGCGTTTGAACATGCTGTGTATGTTTCCCGGGGAGTTAGCTGACAACTGGTGATCAACTATTGTCCTTCAATGTAGAAAAAATTGGCAAATTCAGCCAGGGTCTCTTTGGGCTTGAAGGCAATGTGCATAAACACATTCTTCTTGACTTCCAAGCTGAGATCTCCTCTGAATTCCTCAATTAAGAGGCTTTTCATGTCCTCCCAAGTGACAATAGAAGGGAGTTCAGGGACCACAACTTCTTGGCAAATGGGATGCAGAAAGATAAAAATATGTTCCTTCTTAATTTCATTGGTGGCCCTATGTATTGCAGTCTTGTAAATTGTCAGAAAGGCAGCAATGGTAGAGGTTTTAGGGTCAAATATCTGTTTGAATGAAGGCTTATAATTGGGGTCAATGGATGAGGAGATGGATTGGCTGTTATCATCTGGGTTGAGGACATTAATGTGGGGATTGCCCTCAAACTCAGATTCAGCAGCAGGTTGTCTATCCCAGAGGAGTCAAAGGCTCTCCTCTAGGGTATCTAAAGTAGAGCTGTTTTGCCCACTAATATCTCTAGCGGTAGCGGCAGAAGCTCCAAATTCATCAATTTTAATCTGTTGCACCAATAGGGTGCCAGCAATCCCATTGAGGCAAGTGGTCAGAGAAGTGGTTTGAGCAACCAAAGGGATAACCTGTCTATTCATTATCTCAGTCAAGTGAGAGAGGTTTTGTACCTCTCTTTCCAATGCGTCCTGCTTATCAGCAACATCATTTGTTATTTCTGCTAGCTGATCCAAGGTGAGAGCGCAGTTGACCTGGGGTTGGCCTTCCAAGCCAGGGCAACAACCATGATTGCCATGAGCAGGAGTAATAGTGACCTCAGCTTCCTCTTCACCTTCAGAATCAGAGGACAAATCATAAGGATTAGAGAGGCGTTGTCTCAAGTACTCAATTTCTCCTTGCAAGGTAGCTACTTGGTTAGTGAGCAAGGCAATGCAAGGGTCAGGCATAGGTTATGCTGGAGGAGGGTTTGGAACAGAATATTGACGTCTGTGAGATTAGGCTGATTGACCACAAATGATCAGGCTAATCATTACATGCAGATCTTTATCAGTTACAAATCATATTATCACTAGGCTAATATTCTATTAAGCGTAGTAATTATACACCATATAATCATCAATATATTATAATAGATATGGCAGTTATAAGCTGTGTAATTGTTAGTTTATTATAATAGATGCAATAATTATATGCTGTATTATCACTTGATTATTGTTCCTATGTGTGGTGATTATACACCGTATAATGACTAGTTTATTATAATTGATATTAGCATTATACGCCATATAAACATTAGTCAATATAATGATTATCACTGATTACACGGTGTGTAATCATGTAATTATCAATTGTATATTGCTTATTCCATCCTGCTGGACGTTGTATTAACTCAGTCCCACCCAACCTGATGGACATATATGAGTATATCAAACAAGTGATGCACATATGGCTAAGAAATACTAAGTTTGGATCAGTATTACACGGCGTATAATTGAGTTCCTTATTGGTTTGGGTCAGCATTAAACAGCGGATAATCTACAAGTCAATACTGGATTGAGTCTGCTATTATATGGAATATAATCCCCAATTCAATCTGTTGAATTAATAAGCAGAAGACTTGCCAGCCATAAAAGGATCACCAATTTAGCCCTACAAATGGAATACTGGAATTCTACCTTCCAATGTTGGAGGACTGAACAGGGACAATTTCTAAGCATCAACTAAATACAGTGTAGTTTCCCAGCGCAATAATAGGAGTGTAAGATACAGACAATCAATAAATAGCAGTAGGCTAGCTCAAGAAGAGCGTAGGCTGTAGCTGAAGTGCCATGTACGCCTGCTAAGGCCAGTAGCAACACACATGCCAAGGACAGCCAATCAGGATAGGCGCAGCCAGCAAAGATGGACCTATTGAAAAGGTAGCCACTGATAACTGTCTGAAAGGACAAGAACAAGGGTTGTTAAATTATATATTGATACAGATGCATGAAAGGATGATAACAAGTTCTTAGTTACACCTGGATAGATTGCAGCTGCTGGCTAGATTGTACTCCAGTTTCAATAAACATAATTATCTTCAAAGTTCTATTCTATTGTAGTCTGTAGTGCTCTTGCATAGGATTAGGTAGAGTACATTGGCAAGGCTAACATCTATCTGTAGCTTTGAACATACCAGCAATAACTCAAGTTGCTCAACAACGTCAATTAGTAGCTTTGAGCTCAGCTATGCCTTCCCATACCTTGGCTTCAAAGTCAGACAGGACCTCAACAGGAGGAGCGGGAGGTGTCACCTCAATGGATGCTACTCTATCATCCACATAATTTTGTACTTGATACAGAGTGTTGCCTAGTGCAGCCTTATTCAGTCTATATTGGTGTTGTAGGTGGTGGCCCCAGGTATTGACATGAGTCCCAACCAGTCTGAGCTGGGAATTAATATGCTCCCAAAATTGATTGAGTTTGGTAACCAGAGTCTTAAAATCCTGACAATACTTTAGAAGAGAGGCCTCAATTTGACCACGCCACGTTGCTTGATGCTCATCCAATTTGCACAATCAATCCTTGATATACCCAGGGAGCAAGGAGCAAAAGGAATTCAGTGATGAGGTTAGGTACTTCTGGGAGGCCAGCAAGTCACGCTGGTTATTCAAATTACACGTAAAGAGGCTGTGAGACCATTCTTGATATGCCATATTTTGAGCATGGTTGTTTGAGACAGCAGTGGCTACAGCATTTAGAAGCTGGTTCTGGGATTCTAATGCAAGTTTATGGTGAACCAAGGCGGGTTGGATAAACTGGTTGACTAACACACCAATAGTATCCATAGACTCCATCAGCGCGGGGGAGACTAAAGTCTAAGAGGAAGGAGTACAGGTCTTCAGAAGTGTACCCAAGACAGATACCAGGAATAGTGTGCATTAACATAGTGCCTGAGTGGAGGAGAGAGCGGGTGGCAGCACAAGATTTCTTGTAGTTGAGAGAGTAAGCTGGAAGGGGGGCCCACACGGGCCCGGGGGACAGCACCAGTATCATGGGAGTTGATGGAGCATCAGTGATGTCTTCTTCTAGAGGAGGACTAGAAAATTTAGGTTGTTAAGGTACTTCAGAAACAAATGGAGAAGGACCAGAGAATGCACATGAGAATGGGGTAACTGAGGGGCTTTCAGCCCCTGTAGTGAGCACCATTTTGTTGTGTCCGGCTCCTGGGGACAACATCCAGGAGGACACAGCAGGAAATCTTTATAACAAAAGATTTGAGGTTCAAAGCTAGCCTTGGGTTAGCATTCAGGGCAAAATTTAGGGCACATACCTTAATTTACTGGAATACAAGATGTGAAAGTCATTTTGGCAAAAAGGAAAGAAAAAAGCTTGAAGGATATTAAAGCCAATACAAATGTGAATAAACTTGTCTTTATTGAGAGAAATGATTCTACTTATATAGTAGACAAGGGTCAATGATCACTCATTAGGTAAACAGAGTGGTATAGGGGGTCACATTGGGGTGGGGTTATACCAGGATCAGACAAGGGCATGTATGGTATTCTGGAATGGGTGGATATTGAACCAGACCCATTTACGGAAGGTGAGGAATTCCCAAAATCAAAAGCAAAACCAACCAAATCTTTGCACATATCATTATTTGAAGGCCATATCAAAATAGCATTAATGGCGCAATTTCCAACATCCATCATTTCATTGAAATTGATACTTGCGCCTATTTCATAGGCTTCTCTGACCCAAGTTGAACTTCCTTCTGGCGCTTTGAATTCCCTATTCATTACTTGTTTTTTTGCATATTGATTGATGTTATCTTGCACTATTTTATTTATTTAATTTTTTATTTATTTGTTTTACAGGGGCTACCAGTGATTGGTAACCCCTGTAGAACCAACTCAGCGTAAAAGCTGCCACTTCTGCAAGCTTGTCCCCATCCCTAGTTATAACTAAAGTAAATTTAAGTAAAACATAAAAAACTTACTGATTGTTTTCCCCAAGGCCCCCTCAGCCACTGGCACTCCTTCAGCAAACTTCATGAGTGTTAGCTGCTCTTCATTTGATTTCCTGGGTCTTATCTTCCTTATTTTCTGTGCTACTTGTTCTTCCTCTTGATTTTCATTTGATACATTTTCATTGTTTATTGTAGCTCTTCTGCTTCTTGATTGTGCTTCATTTTCATCTGTTTTCATTTGATCAGTTTTCTCTTCATTTGTGTTGATTTCCTTTGAAATTTTAGTTCCTTTAATCATGCCATGAATGACATTTCAATACTTGTATTGAAAACCTGGGAATTAAACCCAGGGTCTCAGAAAGAGCCTTGTTATAACCAGGATAGACAGGAGCCAGACAGACTGCCAGTTGGGTCAAACCCTGGACCACCAGAGATATCTTGCCCCAACCAGGAGGAGCTGAAATCTGCCAACCTGACAAGTGTCAAGACTGTAGGTTTGAAATCAACATTGGAAACCCCAGAATCAAACCCCAACCCTCCAAAGGCTTCTTGAGTCACACAAAATGGACGGAAATGTTGCAACTGAGTTTCCAGACTTGCCTACTAACATATCTTACAATTCACAGGGGGCGCTTAATGAGTTGCCCCTTGATGTATCTAACGTTATGGATTAATCTGATGGCAATATCAAATGGCAGGTACTTTATCCTAATTAGGAGCACTACCAATTTGATCTGCTGATCTCCGCACAAGTTATTCCTTGGCTCCAAACCTTACATGGAACTTCCCACTGTGCCACCCCCTTGTGGCCTTGTGGCTTTCCCCATATAGTATATTAATCACAATATTCTAGAATAAACAATACCTTATTCTCATTATTCTGTTCTTTTCTATTGGACTGTTGTCTTCCTCAATTCCAAATACTGAATCCTCATTGGTTCAGTTGCAACAGTGGTAGCAGCGGTAGGTTTACAACCTACCTAAAACAAAATTCCCCCAAGAAAGGACAAAGTACAGGCCATATGGCTACTCCCCAACAAGAGACCTTCCTGCCAATCCCCAAGGGGGACATCCCTGACGGGTACGTCATCTATCAAGACCAGCTAGTTCTCACCAGTGTGTACAATTGGCTCTGCCTCAAGCAGCGTGACTCCAGCGTCACCCTTCCCCAGTCAGATCTGTCCCAGCGCATGCTCAACTTTCAGCTAGAATCATTTGCTGGTGGCGTAGAGGGGACCAACATTATCAGTTGGCTCCAATCTACTGAAACCCGCCTTTCCATCTGTCAGGTCCCTGAGCCCATGTGGGTTGCCACTGCGTCTGGTTGCCTCACAGGGCCTGCTGCTGTGTGGTTCACCAACTGGGCCATCCAGGAACTTGACATTACCTGGGTGGCATTCCAAGACGCCGCCAAGTCCCGCTATAGCAAAACCTTCTCCCCCATTGTTGTGGGGACTCCTCTTCTAGCAATCAAACAAACTGGTTCTGTTCCTGAGTACCTTGCTGCCTGACAACAAGCTCTTGCTGCCGCCCCCAAAGCCATGACCAACAGAAATGCAATGCTACTCACTCTCATCATCAATGGGTTAAAACCTCATATCTGTAAGTGGGTCCCCGTAGGTTGCTGCACCTCCATTGACAACTGCTATAAGGCTATCATGGAGGCTAACAACCAGGCCTCAATGGGCTTCTGCCATACCAGTGACGCTCCATCCCAACCACGTACCACACCTGGCAGTGGCCACAACCAAGTAGGCTGCCGCCAGCCCCGTCAGCAGGATAATGGGACAAAACACCCCCACAAGGGGGAGCTTCAGCTAGCGCAGATTGAGGATCAGGGAAAAGCCTGGGGGTTGTAGCAACAAGAGGCCTCACAACCCCACCTGACCCATCCTCTCAATCCCTGATTGCAAAAAATCCCTGCAACTACAACATTCACAAGGTCAAAACCCTGGACGTCTTTCAAGTTCACAGTGACAACCCCATATTACAAGCAAGTCACTCCTCAAATAAAGTAACACACTTGTCCTACCCCTTCTGTTTCTGTGGGAACACCCATAAATTACTGGTAGATACCAGGGCTGACCACACTATGGTGGACCTGGCGTTTGCTGACTCTCAACAATTAGACCAAGTGCCCAGCAGGTTCAAAGCAGTACAAGTAGCTGATTCCCACAGAGTTGCCATCACCCACAAGACGGTACCCTTCTCTGTGAGAATGGGGAACATACAGGTAAAGCTCTCTTGGCCAATTATGGCAGGACTCAGCCACAACGTAATTACTGGACTCAACTTACTTTGGCACAACCACCCCTAAATTGACTGGAATACCTCTGTCATCACCCTCAACAGAAATGGGGTGGGGTTCTAGATTTACCCTGCAGAAATGAGCAAGTTACTACATTATACAGTGTTTTTCAGAATAACAGAGACAGGCTCGTACAACTTCAAGGGGGGAAACTAGACTTTAACCAATGCTCAGTCAAAGTTATCTGTGCTGAACCATCCACGGTTACCCCCTTGACCTCCTCACCACCACCAGCGCTTGCTGCACTCCTCAAGGAGTACAAGGACGTATTCAGTGAGACACTTGAACAACTACCTCCTCCCCAAGAAATCCAGCATGCTGTACAACTTCAAGGGTTGTTACCTAAATCACAACCATTATACTGTCTCACACCAAAGGAAAATGAAACCCTCTGCCAGCACTTTGTGGATGCATTTGATAAGGGCTTCATTTGCCCCTTTCTCTCTCCATACAGGGCGGCTGTCTTCTTTGTAGCTAAGAAGGACAGGTCCCTTTACCTGGTCACAGACTACTGCGCCCTAAATGAAGTGACAGTTGATAACAAGTACCCCCTGCCGCTGATTGACAACCTGTTTGATACACTTGCAGGTGAAAAGGTCTTTAGCAAGATTGATCTCACTGCAGGGTACAACCAGGTCCGCATTGCACCAGGGGATGAGGCAAAAACTGCCTTCTGCACGCACTACAGGTTGTTTGAGTTTTGTGTCATGAACTTTGGAATGACCAACACTCCCTCCACCTTTGCCATGTTGATGAACAAAGCATTTGAGGATTTGATTGGGAAGTGTGGGGTTGTGTACCTTGATGACATTATTGTCTTCAGGCAAGATCAAACAATCCACCTCTAACACCTCTTTGCTGTCCTCAACACCCTTCAGAAAAACCAGCTAAAATCTAAACCCTCCAAATGCAAGTTTCTCAAGTCAGAGCTGTTATTTCTTGGGCACACTATCTCTGCCCAAGGGATAAAGCCCAGCCCTGCCAAAATCAAGGCAATCACCAGCATGCCGCCCCCCGCTGATGTGAGCCAGGTGCAGACATTCCTAGGCATGGTTGCCTACATACACAAGTTCATTCCCAATTGTGGGGGACTAATTGCACCCCTCACCAAGCTCCTCAATTTTAAACAGCGCTTTCATTGGACCCCTGTCAGAGATCAAGCCTTTGAGACGTTGAAGCAAAGGCTCACAACTGCACCAGTGCTGTAGTTCCTCAATCAAAACTGACATTAAAAACTTGAGACCAATGCCTCTGAAAAGGCCATAGGGTGTGTGCTAAGGGTAGAAACTGACAATGGTGTCTTCCTCCCTGTGGCATATGAGTACAGGAAACTTACTGACTTGGAACAACACTACCTCATCCATGATAAGGAGTTGGTAGCCATTTTACACTGCGTTGAGAAGTGGCGCTGTTACCTGGAAGGTGCTACCTTCCCACCCTGCTTCTGATGGACCACAAGTTGCTCCAGTACTTCAACACACAGTCCCACTTGACACACCACCAAGCAGGATGGGTTGAGCGTCTATCCCCTTACCAGTTGCGCATTGAGTACAAACCTGGAAAGGAACTTGTCATAGCTAAAGCTCTTTTGCAACTCTACATAGCATCTATCACTGGGGATAGTGGTTTGGATCCAGATTGGCACATGCTCTACCTCCGCCCTGAGGCAACTTGCTACAAGGGCCTTAACTTGGTCATCATCTCCAAAATGAAGGACTTTAAAAGTCAGTTCACCACCAATGCTGGTAACGTCTGCTGCTGGGCAGAGACAGGTGAGAAGACGCCTTACATTCCCACCACAAAATGAGGGGACACAATATTGCACTACCACCAGACCCTGGGTCACATCAGAGGGCGTAACCTCTTCAAGATTATGGAACAGAAGGTTTGGTGGCCGCGCATGCATCAAGACATCTTGGACCTCCTCAAAACGTGGGTGTTGTGCAAAAAGAACACATAAACCTGCACCCCCCAAGTCTGTCCTGCCCATCAAGGCCATGGAACCCTTTGAGAAGTGGGCCCTTGACATTGTGGGGCCACTTCCCAAATACAGACTGGGAAAGAAGTACATTATCACTGCCATTGACTACTTCACTTGCTGGCCAGTGGCCTGGGCAACAACCAACCACACTGCCACCACCATCAACCGCTTTATTGGCAAGGAAATTGTGGCTTGCTTTGGGCAACCCAAACGTCTCATCACAGATGGCAGCCCCAAACATTTTGGGCATGTCATGAAGGCATACTGTGCCAAGAACACACTTCAACATATAGTTACAACCCCCTACCATACTCAATCCAATGAACACGTGGAACAGTTAAATGGCTCGCTGGTTCAATTGATTGCCAAGCTCTCACAAGAGCACCCCAACACCGCATGGACTGAACACCTGCCCACCACTCTACTTATTCTGCAAGCAAGAATCAACAGGGGCGCAGGGTTCAGCCTCAGCATCCTGGCCTTTGGAACACCCAACAGTCTGATAGGGGTTGAACAGGGAAAACTACGGTCCAAGGTTCCCAATAAGCCTCCCCTAGTAACAACTCCATCCCTAGACCAATGGCGTGCCAAAGCCCAGGAAATCAAACACAAGTGGATTGCAGGAGGGATAAAGCACCTTAAAGCTAGATACATTGTAGGTGACCCCGTCTACACCCTCAATCCTAATTCTGCCAAGTTGGAAACCAACCACCTAGGGCCCTTCAAGATAGCTGCAGTCTATGACAATCACACTTATAAACTTGAAGATGCCCAAAGAAACACTAAGAGGCTTCACCATGATTGCTTGCACCCCTGCCACACCATCCCCACACAAAAGTTGTTTGTACGGATCTTCTCAGACTCTCACAGACTCCAGTTTTGGTGTCTGATGACAAGCAGGGGGCAAGGGGGGGGTGTTGCAACCAAGTTTCCAGATTTGCCTGCTAACGTATCTTACAATACACAGGGGGCGCTTGATGAGTTGCCCCTTGATGTATCTAACATTATGGATTAATCTGATGGCAATATTGAATGGCAGTTACTTCATCCTAATTAGGAGCGCTACCAATTCAACTTGCTGATCCCTGCACAAGTTATTCCTTGGCTCCAAACCTTACATGGAACTTCCCACTATGCCACCCCCTTGTGGCCTTGTGGCTTTCTGCATATAGTATATTAATCACAATATTCCACAATAAACAATACCTTATTCTTATTATTCTGTCCTTTCCTATTGGACTGTTGTCTTCCCTAATTCCAAATACTGAATCTTCATTGGTTCAGTTGCTAGAAATCTGCTGACTTGCTAGTTTGCAGACCTAAGTTGTCAAATTACCCTGAGACCCGCCAGACTCTTAAAGACAATTCCCCAAATGGACATCAGATTGCAATTAACCACATGCAGCCAAAGATCCTAACCTATGCTGAAGTTGTAGCTTGCTTAAAAGAGGTTACAACAAGGCCTCCTGCCAGTCCTGCCAATAATCACCAGATAATGTCAGCCTCCAGTCCAGAATGGGTAATACAATTTGACTGCTCAAGTGACATAGTGAACAGTAGCAGCAGAACAAAGCATTGTCACTTCTGTTCACCAGAGCAAGCACAACTATGATCTTCCACCCACAAAACCAGAAGCCAAGGACCAATCCCTGTCAGTGAACTTTCCCCAGACCTGAAGTCCTCAAAGAGCAAAGAAGCAAAACCACCTGGTATAAGAGCCCCAGCGGTATGGGGATGACCCCATTGCCATTTTTGATAATAAAGCTTTATGAACCTTGGGTTCAAACAAATCCTACCTTATCTAGTCTTAGTGATCTTTCATCTCAACTCTGGCCAGGTAGACCATCAGGCAATTGCCCTCTTCCAAGATCAACCTGCTGACCCGCATCAGGCACTATACTGTCCCCCTGGAGCCCCCTTTGGACCTGTGCATTTTACTGAATACCTGCCCAATCCTTTTTACTTGGAGTACAACTTGGAGACCATCCTCATTGCTGACCCCTTGGCCAGAACTAGAGAAACTGAATACATAGGACACAAAGGAAAGAGGATCAAGGTGCTGCCCTTATTGTTCAAAGATAAGTGCAATCATCTACCAGCATACTTTTTCCCCATGAATCCGCCTTTAACCCCACAACCCAACCACCCAATGGATCCACCCATCACTGTGGAGACCACGTCCATTCAACTGTTTGGAGCACTCTACATTACTTTGACAGGAATGGTAGACACTATAATGCTCATTTCAGGGCCCTGGTCCTTGCTTGGGCAAACAGTATCCTATATTATCAAGTTAGCACCCATCTTATGGTGGGCATTACCCACTGGCCTGGCTGTACTCTGTCCTGAGTCAACCACTGCCTCCACCTATGCCTGGCTTCCTGAAAAATCAGCTTGATTTTCTTATTGTTTTCTTTGGCCCCTTTCCAGAACTCCCATAAATTGTAGACTGCATCATTGAACTTCAGACTTGATAAAATTGTTCCCTGTAGATTGAGTAACACGTCTTTGTTCTTTTTATCTATAATATTTCCCAATTTATTCAGAGCATCTTCCTTTGACTGGATTAGTGGCTAGCCTCAATTGCCCAGCTTTCCTGTTACTAGTTCCCTGATAGTTTTTTCTATTTTAACAATCTTTTGCAGGTGTGCTTCTAATTCATTTATCAAGTTGTAGATATTTGACATGTTGTTGGTAGTACATCAACAAACCTGTTTTTATAGTACTACCATCAACGCCTGAATATTTTTCATTAACAATAATAAATTAAGCACCCCAAATTTAAATGTCATATTAGAATATTGCAGGTATGTGTTAAATCCTGATATTTAGATATTATGTGCATAAATCAATGCATTCTGTATAATAAAATTCATTGTAAAGGAGACCTTTTTCATTGTAATTTATATAAATGGACTGTGTTTATATTAGGGAGCCATTAACACTTAGTACAAATATTGATACATAGTGCATTTTACAGCTTGTATATTTGCCTATTAATAACAATTCTGTAAACTTTCTAGATGGATTTTGTGACTATTAATAATATAATGGATCATTAAATTACTGTTTATGACCATTAATTGGCTGATTTTCTTTGCTGTGACAATTTTGTATTTTCTGATATTTACACACTGGTGTCCAATTAGTTGGTTTCACATCCAATTGCACAGGGAATAGGAAACGTGGTTGCCACCCCAAGACCAAATGTGGTTGGGGTGGTGACCATGTTTCCTATTGCCTGTGCAATTGGATGTGAAACCAATCAATTGGACACCAGTGCGTAAATATCAGAAAATGAACAATCACCACAGCAAAGAAAATCAGCCAATTAATGGTCATAAACAGTAATTTATTGATCTGTTATATTATTATTACTCACAATCCAACTAGAAATTTTACAGAATTGTTCATAATAGGCAAATATACAAGCTGTAAAATGCACTATGTATCAATATTTGTACTAAGTGTTAATGGCTCTCTAATATAAACATAATCTGTTTTAATAAATTAAAATGAAAAAGGCCTCTTTTACAATGAAATTTATTATACAGAATGTATTGAGCTATGTACATAATATCTAAATATCAGGGTTTAACACATAGCAGTAATATTCTAATATAATATTTACATTTGTTGGTCCTTAATTTATTATTGATAATGATAAAATTATCATGCAGCTAATTATAAGTTACTGCATCAAATGTACACCATTTTATTAATTATGGGGAATATCAATAATATAAATATATATTATTAATATTGAATTGGAAAAAATACTATCAACTTTAATAAGTTGTGATAAATAAAAGCTTTATTTTACTCATCAAAGGACAAGAAAGGGAGGGAGTGGGCAGAATGTACGTTCCCATCATCTGCGCCTGTGAAAAAGACAGCATCAGAGATAGTGGGGAGGGAATGGCTGGTGGTCTGAGATTCAGGGTTGGAAGGCAGGTGGCTTGGTCTTGATGGGGGAGTTGGGGAGGCAAGGGTTGTTGACTGTGAAGAAGAAGCAAGAGCCAATTGCTTCAGTTGCTCAAATTCTTCTTCTGTCACATATGTAGGCTTGACAAACCAAATGGATGAGTGTGGGGGAAGGCAAGAGTCCTTTCTGGACTTATCACTATCACTTTCATGAAAGATGATGAGATCAAATAAGTCCTGGAAAGACACAGAAGGGAAAAGCTCATAACTCTTATCAATTTGGGTACATAGTTTGTTGTAGGTGGCAGGCTTTAAGCGCCTGAGGGCAGAACCAAAATTGTAGAAATATACATCTGAAAGATGCATGTTGGCGTGGTTGATGGGGTATGTCCAACAGGTATGCCTCACAGCTGTAATTTTCTTGGTTGCCCATTCCTGCTGCTCCATCTCAGCACTCATTACAACTGTATTTTGGCTTGTTGGATAGCCCACTCCTCCAGCATGTCCTTGAGTTCCATTTGGTAGGCATACTCATCTTTGGTGTTTGATATTGCTGAGTAATAATTGACACCCAATGAGGAAACTGCCAGAAAAACCCTGAAAAATTGATACAAAATTGGGCCACACTTGTAAACGTCAGATTGGATACACTTTTCTCCATAATATTGGATACTTGCAGAAATCTTGGCATACAACAAGAAGATGATATCATTTCACGTCCTCATTGCCCTCTCTTTTATAAAATTAATGATGGTTAAATTATAGGGTCAGTATCCACCAAACTGGGACCACTGAGAACTTCATTATACAAGATTATAGCAGCAACTACAACTCTGTGCATCCACAAATTGACTGTTCTCTCATTTGTGAAAATGCTGTGGAGTCCCAGTTGGGGTCTTCTTGGGAGGGGGGTCGCAGTTGGTGTAGGCTTACAGGGTTTCAGCCACAGTGGACTTTGAAAACCTTATTATGACTGCTATTTTCCCAAGGGACATAAGCATCCCTTGCTTTTTGACCATTTTGAGAACAATTTCTGGGGTGATTAGCCTACTTATGAGTCTTGCAGGCTGATTGGCTGGAGGTGATGCGTTCATCTTTGGAACCAGACAGTGTCATCTGATTGGCTGTTTCTGGATTCTGGCTTCCCTGGATTCCCTGGGTGACTCCTTGGCTCAATTAGCTGATTCTGAATGCTAGTGTTAATACACAATTTGTATTAGCAGCTGACTGTGAATGATGGGAAACCAGGGCCATGCTTGAGGAGGCAGGAGAAAGAAAACACTCCTAGGTAGTGCTTGGAGAGGGGCCTGCAGGTTAGGAGGGATCATAGACAGAGGCTTTACTATTGGAAAACCCAGCGTAGCCCTGCATAAATTCTTCAAGGCCAGGGAACAGCTTGCTTACTTGGTTGTTATTGTCAGGGATCATGTCTTAGGCGGCCGGCCTGTTGTTTCCAGGGTTAACTCGGGCCAGGTTTTTTACAGGCAATGCCCACCACAAGAGGGGAGCTAACTTAAAAAGATAGGAGACAGATTTTCCTACCCAGGACCACAGGCCGGCGGCTAGGATTATAGTGTCAATCACCCCTGTGAGGGTGATGTACACAATCCCAAACAGCTTACCAGTATGGTTGGTTGGAAGGTTGGGTGAGGAAGCGGGCATAGGTTTTGGGGTCACAGGCGGTTCCATGGGTAGGTTGTAAGCAGGGAGATAGTTGAATTTCCTATGAACAACTTGGGTGTTGAAAATATCCACAGACCTTGTCAGTTGTATCTAACTGCAGATTGTATGAAGGCCAAAGGATCAAGTTTGAGGATCTTTTATGGGGTGTAGTCCTTGTATTCAGATTTCAGAGGATAGTTGGTAAAATGGACAGGTCCAAAGGGTACACCAGGATGACAGAAATCTGCAGGCAGTAGGGCAGGAGGGCCAGGAGATCTCAAACTGAATAGGTAGATAGCAAATACAAAATAAGGTAATAGCTGTGTGAGCTAAAATAACATAACCTTTATTCAAAAACAGCAATAAGCTTTGAGCGCAGAATCTATAGGCATATATAGCATCCCGCCTCCAAACTTAGTATTTTCCATAAGGGCTTCATCAAAATATTGGGATAAAATGCGGGCAGGTGGCCAGGAGGCCCAGGTGCAGGTGGAGCAAAATGGCACCTCATCTGGATGTTTTCTCATTGGTCAGAACGTCCAAATAGGTCACTTGATTTCCTTGATTTTTGGCTGTGGTCACAGGGTTGGGCCCAAAGCCCAGGGTTTTCCTTGGCAGTTGAGTTTGATTGATTAATTGAGAGAACTTTAAGTTCATGAAGTTCACAGAGGAGCTTTCTCTGCCTTCATTAGGCAATTTGAGAAACTCCTCCTTGGGAACCATCATAATTGAACTTGTACTGGTATTCTGACTTTGGGACTTAGCAGGGGCTTCAGCTTGCAGGGGCTCAATCTCAGAAAAGCGCGGGCGGGCAGGCTCTCTGTCCATGGGGCCAGCGGCTTGCAGGAATTCGGGTTCAGGGTTTGAATCCTGCCCTTGGGCTCAGGTTTTGAGGGGTAACAAATTTTCAATCCTGACAGTTATCAAAAGAAGGCATAATTAATTTTTATTAAAAAATTAAACTCAAAAAGAGGAGTGTATATTTTAGTCAGTTTTATTGTTGAGTATGTTAAGTTGGTGAATAGTAGGATCTAAATTTTAGCTGCCCTAAAATGAATTAGGATGATTTATGAGAATGCCTATGATTCCTAAAAGAATCATCAAAAATCCACTCTAGATCCTTTGATTTCCTATTTGAGATGCCCATAATTTATATTTATTTCAAATCCACCTCATTTTTGATTTGAAATTTGGTTCTTGGATTTGAAAATCCCACAATTTTATATTCATTAATTTTTACATGTTGTCTATAATTTGTTAGACATACAGAAAACCTCAAATTGTACATTAGAATCCTGCATTTATGATTCATGTATCCCACATTTGCTTGTTGTGTTTTGTCTTTAGTTAGTGAGTTATCTACTCAAGGGATTTGAAATTTGCAAATATAAATCAATCAAAAAAAGTCAAATTAAATGGTTGATTTTATTAAATAATTTAATTTTCACTAAGCTGAGTTGCCTGCAAAAGTGATTTGAAATTTGAACCAAGGATTTGACAATACCACATTTTTACGTTTAGGTTTTGAATTTACAGTACAGAGTTTATTTGTGTGATACATATAACAACCTATACAAAGGTTAGTCTAAAACCAATGAGAGAACTCAAGAAGTTGCTGAAAGACCTTGACTCAGAAATTGCTGAGATCAAGGAGATTGATAAAAAATCAAGGCAAAAGTCAAGAAAGCTTTTCTTTCTGAAGAGAAAACTGATCAGATGAACTCCAAGACTCTCATGACCAAAAGACCTGATTCATTAGAGAAGACAATCAAGCATCTTCTCAACATTCAGAAGACTGTAGTCAACGGGCTACAGCTCAAATTCCATACTTTTTCTGCATTATTTTTCTGTATATATGACCCTGAGATGTATGAAAATCTCAAGCCCATCAAGAGGGTACAAAAAAGACACATATATGCCTGTACATATTGTTGCGCACAGGATGACATAGCCTGCAAAAGTGGCTGGCACAGAAGCTGTGAGAATTGGGGGAAGGTTAATAGGGAATAAAAAAGCTCTCAACCACAATAAAAATTGCAGTTTTAGCAACAACCAAAAGGCTGTTGCTAACAATTCCTGGGAGGCCAAAGGGGGGAAGGAAATAATATTAACACCAAAAGCAACATAAAAAACCAAATGTCCAGAATTACTAACAAATTTTGAGCTTGATTAGGTTAGAAAATGATGAAGCAAGGTCTTTTACTACTCTTGCATTCATTTAAGGGGTTTCAGGGATCCAACCTTGGGCAGCCAGCTTGTTGTTTTCAGGGAACACACAGGCTTCAGGTTTAGTGAGCAGGGCCCACCACAAAATTGGGGCTAACTTTATAAGGTAGGACATGGACTTCCCCACCCAGGACCACAGGCCGGCAGCCAGGATTATTATGTCAATCACCCCAGTGAGGGTAATATATATAATCCTAAGCAGCTTGCTTATGTAATCAGCTGGTAGGTTGGGAGAGGAGGCAGGCATTAGCTTGAGGGTCACAGGTGGTTCTGTATTTATTTTGTAGGCAGGCAAGAAGTTGAACTTGCCTCTAAACAGTTTGGGCTTGGATAGGATCCAGGGACCTTGTTGATTGTATCTAACTGCAGATTTTATGTGGGCCAAGGGATATAGTTCAAGGACCTTCTCTGGGTATAGTCTTTATACTCAGGCTTTAATGAATACTCCGTGAAATGAACAGGGCCAAAGGGAACACCTGGTGGACAGGAATCTGCGGGCAGGAGGGCTGGATAACTTGTGCTGAATTGATAGATGGCAAAAATAAAATAAGACAATAGCTGGGGAAGCTAATATGGCATACACTTTATTTTAAAGTGGCAATGAAGGCTGAGTGCAGGGTCTATGAGTCTCTATAGGACCTTGCTGCAAAAATTTACACTTTTCAACTGGGGATCATCATAGAGTTGGGAAATGTAGGGCTGGGTGTAAGGTCTTAAGGCTTGGGGCAAATTATTGTAAACTAAAGCCTTCAAACCAATAATGTTTATATTAGTTAAATATAAAAAGGTGGGTAGGGTTTGCAATAATAACTGGATAAAGGCTCCTAAGAGTTTATATGAGGTAAAGTAAGGGCTAAGACAATTTATTAATCCTAAGAAAATAAAATAAAGCCCAGTATTAATGACCAATGATTTAGTTAAAAAGTCAATTTCTAGGTCTGGGAAATGGTCACCACTAGCTGGTGGATTAAAACTATCCACAATAAAATTGTGAGTCCCACTATAAAAACTATCTAACTGCTGAAAAATATAGCCAAATGGTATCATAAATATAAGATGGAAAATGCAAGGGTAAAAAAAGGAAAACACAAGCCAAAAAATCTAACAAGTACCTTTTTGGAGGTGCAAGTCAAACAATCTCAAATTATTGTTGAGACTGATAAACCAAGCCTTTTTATTGAGCTTTGGTAAAATGAGGTGCAGATTTAAAATAAAAGTTTAACCTATAAAGGCTACTGACCATGTGAAGAAAGGGAAACATAATTTGTAACCAACTGTTTGAGCTAACTTTAAGAATTTAGGTTGGCATAAAGGAGACTTTGGAGGGAGAAGAAAACAGTTACAGCAAGTGCTTAGTTGGTTTAGAAAAAAAGAAGGAAAAACTAAGTATAAAGCATGGGAATCCTTGTAATTGGGTATATAGTGAAAGGTAAAATGTTTGAAAAACAAATTATTAACTTGGTGTATAGGTCCTGGGTTTGAATCCAGTAGAAGAAAGGTAAGGATTTACAAAAACAACTGTTAATCATTCCTAGATTAATAAAAGGCTTGGGAAAGCATAATATCAAAATCCAAAGGTAATAAAGGTAAGGAAGAAAAAAGAGAAGATAGTTGGTGCAAGGTGAGAAATAAATTGGTAGTAGACCTGGGTAGTTTGGAGAGACGTAACCAATAAGATGTTGAAGGAATAGCAGCTATAAATAATGGCAAATCCTGACACAGGTGGCCAGGACATCCAGGTTTGGAAGCAGCAAAATGGCTCTGCTACTGGGTGTTTGCTTATTGGTAAAAGCTTCAGGATAGGTCACTCAATTATTCTGTTCTTGAAGTGTGGTCATGGGAGCAGGCTTCTGGCCTGCGTTTTCTTCCAGTGATGTCTCTTGATTGGCCACTAGCGTAGAATTCAAACTCATGAAGCTAATGGTAGGAATTTCTTTGCCTCCATTAGGCAGTGCATTTGAACTTTTGGTTTGCGCTTCTATTTTAAAGGTTTGGCTGGTATTCCTGTGGGGTTTCTTATCACCAGTCCCCATTGTGTGTTCTGGGTCAAAGCCAGGGACCAGCTGGTAGGAGTTGCCATTTACTAGTAGAGGTATGTGGCTAGCTTGAAGTATATACTTTGCTTGCATTACAGAAAACTCTTACAATACTTTCCCTATTATTAGGTGGGCATCCCCTCCATGTACTTGGACTTCAGCTAGGGCCAGACCCTCTGTGATCCTGTACCAATCTTTTAAGAGCCTTGTAAATTAATTTCCAATAAACTCCCTTCCTCTATCTGTCATTTCAAGGTGTCTACTCAACCTTTCCAACTTCTCCTGGGAATTTTTACTAGCAGAAAACCTTCAACAGCTTTGACAGTAAGTATTTTCTTCCCCTTGGCTAGGGTAGAAGATTTTGTAAAATTCACTCATAGGGACTAATTGTTCTACTTAGAAATATGAGCAGGGGTCAAATGGGCTTTTATTTGCTTTCATAAGGAGGATCCCCTCAGAAACCTTCTGGTATATGGCCTGGGAGTCTAGGAAACAATTGATTTGTGCCAATACTTGGAGTCCTCCAACAATCTCTTGGACTCCTTGTACTTGGTCTTGGGCTTCTGCACTTTAGTCTTGGACTCCTGCTCCTTAATCCTGGACTCCTGATCCTTGTTTGAGATCCTGCTCCTTATCTTAGGCTCCTGCTCCTTTATCTTGGTCTCCAGCTCTCTGCTCTGTCTTTGTGGCCTTTATAATCCACTGTTTCCAATCCTTGAAATTCCTCAGACTGCTCATCCTTTTATAGCTCCTTGTTTCATTTTTTTCCTTCTCAGAACTTTGGTTTTCCAGGCTTAAACTATCCAGTTTCTTCTGATTTATCATATATTAGACTTTGTTACTTACTTCAACCAATTAAAAGCCAGTTTTTTCCCCTGTTCATTCCCTCATTTTTTTTAGACTTAAACTCTTCAGTTTAAGCACTGAAAACCTTGATCAAACAGGCTTCAACCTGCAGCCAATCACACGCCCAGATTGAGCTGTTTTGCCAAAAATTTTACACAAATGACTTGCTCTTGACCCTGGTTTGAACCTGGTGTTATCTTGCTTGGGATAAACACTTTCTCCATGTTTTAACAGTTTTGACGTAATTCCTGTCACATTTCTCTGGGAAAACTTGAGCGCTTCCCACTATGTTTTACTTAGGGGATTTTTGAACCCTAATTTCTTCAACATTTCTCTGCATTTCCCCACGTTTTATTCCACTTTCTAATAGTTTGAAACCGCCTGCTGCTTGCTTCTTGCACCTCTTAATGATTTCAGCGGAACTCCAGCCTTTGTCTTTATAGTTTCTCTGTTTATTTCTGTCTGCTCTGTATCCTTCCTATTCAATCAATCTCTTATAAATTCACAGTGTATTTTACGTGAACTGTTCCTTCTTTCTTCCTTATCTTTTTATATTATTTATCTTAATCTATTATCATTTCTTTTTATCATTTTTTCCTTAATTCTTTATCTGCTTATTTCTTTTCATCAAACTTATTTCCAAATTTACAAGTTCATTATTCCTGCTCTTTCTTCTACTTCTGCCAGTCCTTCTGCTAGTCCTTCTCTATGACCTTCCAGTCCTTTAGCCATGATATTCTAGTCATGCTCCGTGACCTTCCAGTCCTTCAACTAGTCCTGCTTCAGCTTCACTATGAACCACCAAGGTTCCATCCTTCACTGCAGTCCCATTACTAACAACTCAGACTCAGGCAATAAGTCTCCTCAAGTAAGTTAGCGTTTGACTGGGCCCCCGTAAGTGACCAACACTATAGGCCATCAACCTCAGACAATCCTCATGTATGTGCAGTTGTTTTTATTCACCCAGGTGATTAGTCCTGAGCTTTCAGTTGCAAAGTGACCAACTTTACTTCCCAGAGACCTATTTATTATCAAGTTCTTCAGCTGCTTCCCCAAGCAGCTACCCTGACAACGTCTCTAGACATATTCATGCCCCTCTGATGGCTTCAAGACCTCCTCAAAGCCTCCATGAAGACACAGACAAGGAAAACTTACCAATCTGTTAGGTAAAGTTCCTCACTTGCAGACCTCTTGAAAGTGTCCAAAGGATCTTAAGAGCTGCCTCGAATCATCCCTTCCCTAGTATCTCATTGTTACCTACTAGACTGTATCACCCTCCTTAATAGTAGCCACACATTATCTACTAGGCTGAAAAGCCATTCTTTCCCAGTATCCATCAGTTACCTACTGGGTTGGGACTTTATTCTCCCCTAGTAGCCTATGTTACTTACTAGTTTCAGACATCATCCACCCCTGATAACCATCAGTTAACTGCCAGGCAAGTACATTCTCCACCTCTAGTAGTCCCTTGTTACCTACTAGGCATTTACAAACCCTAAAGCCACTATACTTCTCCAATTTTAAGCATAGAGTTTTTATTGCAACCAAATCAGTCCTCTAATGCACAATCAATTCCATGTGGACCGTCAAAGTTGGTCTGGTTACAGTGGGGCTTCTGGCCACTTGGGGTCCATGAGGCGTGGCGCTATGAGTCTCTTGGTTCAAACTTAGTCCGCAGCAGAGTACAATCACTTCTTTCAAACCAATTGTGGGGGTGGTGTTTGAAGAGGTCCTTCAAACCAGGGTTCCCACCCTTTTTGAATAGGATTGCAGTTAGTTTGTTGTCCAGCATGGTACAGGCCTGTAGCTTGATGAACTCTTCTACATGGGTGTTGAGCAACTTGGTTTATTGCTGGTATGTTCAAAGCTACATATAGATGTTAGTCTTGCCAATGTACTCTACCTAATCCTATACAAGAGCACTACAGACTACAATAGAATTGTCACGGCCCATACCAGAGTCTGGCTGGACTCCCACAGGGGAGGCAGACCGGGCCTGGAAGGCCATGTACACAATAGGCGCAATTATGACCAGATATTTGACTGCAGTAGCTAGGGGGCACCAACTCCCAGTATGGGGCACAGCCTGGTTGGCCAGCCCCAATACTATTATAATGTAAATTCAGAACCTAAACGTAAAAATGCAGGATTGTCAAATCCTTGGTCCAAATTTTGAATCACTTTTGCGTGCAACTCAGCTAAGTGAAAAATAAAATATTTAATAAAATCAACCATTTATTTTGACTTTTTTTGATTTATTTAAATTGGCAAATTTTGAATCTTTTGAGCAGATAACTCAACTAACAAAAGACAAAACTCAACAAAAAATACGGGATACATGAATCAGAAATGCAGGATTCTTATGTACAATTTGAGATTTCCTGTATGTCAAACAAATCATAGACATCATGTAAAAATCAACAAATATGAAATTGCGGGATTGTCAAATCCAAGAACCAAGTTTCAAATCATAATTGCAAGGATCTGAAATAAATACAATTTATGGGTGTCTCAAAAAGGATGCTAAAGGATCTAGAGTGGATTTACGCTAATTCTTTTAGGAATCACAAGCATTCCCAAAAATCACTCTATTCCATTTTAGGACAGCTAAAATTTAGATCATAATATTCACAAAATTAACATATATAACAATAAATTTGACTAAAATATACTTTACTCTTCTTGAGTTTAAAATTATAATAAATTTTTTATTATGTCTTCTTCCAACACCAACCAAGTCAACAAGCTGTTCCCTGGCCTTGACAAAATCATGCAGGGCTACGCCAGGTCTTCTAATAGTGAAGCCTCCCTCTATGGCCACTCCCAACCTGCAGGCCCCTCCGCAAGCACCACCCAGGAGTGTGTTCTTTCTCCTGTGTCCTCAAGCATGGCCCTGTTTGCCCATCACGCACAGGCAGCTGCTAACCCAAATCATACAGCAACACTAGCATCCGGAATTGACCAAGTGAGCCATGGGGCCACCAATAGAAGCCAGAATCCAGAAACAGCCAATCAGATAGCACTGTCTGGTTCTCAAGGCAGACAGACCCCGCCTCCAGCCAATCAGCCTGCAAGACACAGAAGAAAATTAATCACTCTGGAGATTGTTATTGAATTGGTTGAAAAGCAAGGGATGCTTATATCCATTGGGGAAATTGTGGCCGCAATGGGTTTTGCAAAGTCCACTGTGGCTGCAACCCTGCAAGCCCACACCAAATATGGTCCCCTGCCAAGAAGAACCCAACTGGTACCTGTACTTTGACCAAAGGTGACACAGCCCATCCCCTTATGATGGCCATTATGGAACGTGACCCACAGATGCCCCTGGTCCAGGTACGTCTCCAGCTGGGACTCCACGGCATCTTCACCAACAAAAGAACAGTGAATTTGTGGATGCACAGAGTTGTGGTTGCTGCCAGATTCCTATCCAATCAGGTTCTTGGGGGTCCCAATTTGGTGGATACAGACCCATACAATTTAACCATCATCAATTTTATTAAAGGGATGGCAATGAGGGCCCATAATGACGTCATCTTCCTATCATATGCTAAGATCTCTGCAAGTATTCAAGACTATGGAGAGAAGCGTATCCAGTTTGACGTGTACAAGCGCAGCCCAATCTTGTATCATTTTGTTGGGGTTTTATTGGCAGTTTCCCCATTGGGTGTCAATTATTACTTGGCAATATCAAACACTGCAGATGGGTATGCCTACCAGACGGAGCTCAAGGCCATGCTGGAGGAGTGGGCCACATAAAACGCTGTGCACACAGTTGTACTGAGTGCTGAGATGAAGCAGCAGGAATGGGCAACCCAAGAAATCAGGGCTGTGGGACATACCTGTTGGTCCTACCCCATCAACCACACCATCATGTATCTTGTAGATGTATGTCTCTACAATTTTGGTTCTGCCCTCTGGCGCTTAAAGCCTGCCACCTACAACAAAACTATGCACCCAAATTGATAAGAGTTATGAGCTTTTCCCTTCTGTGTCTGTCCAGGACTTATTTGATCTCATCATCTTCCATGCAAGTGATAGTGATAAGTCCAGAAAGGACTCTTGCCTTCCCCCTTGCCCATCCATCCGTTTTGTCAAGCCCGCATACGTGACAGAAGAAGAATTTGAGCAATTGAAGCAAACTGCTCTTGCTGCCCCTTCCCAGTCAACAAACCTGCCTCCCCAACCCCCATCAAGCCACCTGCTTTCCAACCCTGACTTCCAAGCCACTACCTATCCCCCCACTATCTCTGATGCCATCCCTTTCACAGGAGCAGATGAAGGCAATGTGTCAGGAATGACAATTTGGATGCTCCTAAATCTCAAAATACGGAACCAGATCAAACCCTGGACAAAACCCTTTGCAGACCGCCAGACTCACAGGCTGGGAACCCAATAACCCACTACTGATTGATAAAGTTGTTACCAGCCCGCCAGGACCCAAACCTTTAGCTGACCTGCAGGATTCTGTAAGCAAACTGCCAGTGCAAGATGCCAAGAATTTCCCTGAGGTGCCAACGCCTGACACCAGCAGTTTGCTTGGTGAAATGAACAAGTTTCTCCATGAGAATTATTTCAAACTCCCCCAAAGTCCTGAGGGAGGCACTGAACCCAAAGAGGCACCCAATACCTAAATTGACAAACAGAAGGAGTTGAAGTCTTCTCATCCTTAAGCAGCCAGTGGCAAACTGCCAGTTCCGAGTGCCACACTGCCATCTGAGACCCTCAATGCCAACCCGCCCAAGCCCAGAAAACCCAACCAGGTAGTGAAGCCTGGCAGTGTGGTATAAATACCTTCCAGGCCGAGATCAACCCCCATTGTCATTTTAAATAAAGGTTATGAGATATTGGTTTCCCCAATTATTGCTGTGTTTTATTCTTGTCATCTGCCAGTTAACTCAAAGATCATCTGACCCCCCCTGCCAGCCTACCAGCTACGTACCGCCTGCCAGGTGCTCCCTTTGGTCCTGTCCATTTCACAGAGTACCCCTTAAAGCCTGAGTACAAGGACTACACCGCCAACAACATACTAGCCTGAGATCTCTTGGCCAGAACTACAGAGTTAACCAGATACAACCGAGAAGGTGCTTGGTACGTTACCAAACCCCACCTGTTCAGAGATAAATACAACCTCCTTCCTGCCTACCAAATGGACATGGAACCACCTGTCACCCCCAAACCAATGCCTGCCTCTGCCACCAAGCTCCCACTGGACCATACCAACAAGCTTTTTGGAATTGTATATATTACTCTCACTGGAGTAATAGATACTATTGTCCCAGCCGCTGGTCCATGGTTGTAGGTGGGCAAGTTGATGTCCTACCTCATTAAGTTAGCACCAATCCTTTGGTGGGCCCTACCCACCCAGTCTGCAACCCGCCAGTTCCCAAACACTAGCAAACCAGCCAATCAGGGTTGGTTCCCTGACACAATGTTCATTCTGCCCATTCCCTCCCCTTCCTGTCCTTTGATTAGTAAATAAATATTTTCTTTGTGGCAACTTATTAAAATTAATATCTCTCTTTCAATTCATAATTAATAATATTTTCTTTTTACATTACTAACATTTGCATAATTAATACAATGTTGTACATTTTATGAATAGCTTAAAATTATTAGTATACATATTTTTCATCATCATTAATAAATTAAAGACAATAAACGTAAATATTTGTTGTGTTTGGCTCCAGGGGACAACATCCTGGAGGACACAGCAGGAAATCTTTATAACAAAAGATTTGAGGTTCAAAGCTAGCCTTGGGTTAGCCTCCAGGGCAAAATTAAGGACTTGTACCTTAATTTCCTGGAAAACAAGATGTAAAAATCCTTTTGGCAGAAAGGACAGGAAAAGCTTGAAGATTATAAACGCCAACGCCAACGCAACTGTGGATAAACTTGTCTTCATTAGGAGTAATGATTCTACTTTAAATAGTTGACAAGGGACAGTGATCACTCAATAGGAAGACAGAGTGGCTGAGGGGGTCACGTTGGGATGAGGTCATACCAGGATCAACCACAGACAGGTACAATAATCCGGAATGGGTGGATATTGAACCAGACCCATTTGCGGAAGGCAAGGGATTTCCAAAGTTGAACGCAAACCCAGCCAAATCTTTGCAACTATCACAATTCAAAGGCAATATCAAAATAGCATTAATTGCGTAATTTACAACATCTCCCAACTCAAGATTGGACACAGGGAGGTGGTATTTGCGGAGAAACTTGGAGTGAACACGGGCAAAAGAACGTCCAGAAGACAGCAGTTTTACTGTATACTAACACCCTTCTTAAAGGTGACCTCACAGGGCCAACCCATAGGGAATCCAGCTTGTGGGCTCTACCACCTGTACAATTCTGATAGTAGAGAACTAGATCACCTATTTGATACTCAGGGAGGGGGCTCTAGCAGCATTGAACAGAGAGAGCTCCAGGGCCTAAACCGTGTAAGCAGTAGAGTATGCAGTTGCCTGGGTGTCAATGATACAATTGGTTAAGTCTCTAACATGGGCTTCAGGATTTGCAGATGTATCAAATTCAATCAAAGGGGGTCCCAAGATTGCGGGGGTAGCCCTTCATGTTCATAAAGCATGGCAAAAGGTGACTGGCCCGTCACGCAGTGCCTACTGAGTTGGTAAGCAAAGAGGGCAGCAGGGAGGAACATATCCCAGTTGACAGCGTCAGAGAGCGTGAGCTTTCTCATTATGAATACCAGAGAGTAGTCTGCTTGTTTGAAAGTTCCATTAGTGGAGGGGTTCTAAGGTGCAGAGAACAATTGGTGAGCTCCCATAGCTTCAACAATAGAAGTGATGAGATGGGTATTAAAGTTGGTACCATTTTCAGAGAGCAGGACTTGAGGGCAGCCATGTCAATAGAAAATGTCTTGTAGCAAGAAAGTAGCTGTGGTCTTAGCAGTTATATCTTTTGTTGCTCTGGCTTCAACCCACTTGCTAAAGTGGTCTACCACAACCAAGATGAATTGACATCCAGACCTAGACCAAGGGAAAGGCCCAACAGCATCAATACTTATGGTGTGGAAGGCATGCGTTGGGGGGATGAGTTTGAACTGGTGTTGGGACAGGCAAGGGCGTTGGAGTTTACAGGAGTGATAGGAAGCAAGGACATCAGGGATCAGGAGACGCATGTTCTCCCAATAGAAGTTCTTGTACAGCCAATCATGAGTCTTGGCTATGCCTCCATGGCCAGTGTCAATGTGAGCTTGAAGGATGATGGCTATCTTCATGCTAGGGTGAACGTAGGGTAGGTAGGCATTGTTAATCTTTTTGAAGAGTTGTCTATTACAAATAACAGTGTCCTTGGATAGGGTCTGTAGAGCCAAGCAGATGTCCTCTGGCTCAGTGGTCCAAGAGTCAGGATACCCTATTAACTTGTATAGACAATCAGCGTCAGCAGGATGGATAGCTAGGATTGGCATTCTGGACAGGCCATCAGCGTTCTGATGTTAGGCCCCAGGACAGTGTATCACAGTGAAATTATATCCTTGCAGACGCAGAGCCCAACATGCTAGTTGAACTTCAAGCTCCTTTAACTGCTGCAGCCATTTGAGGGAGGAGTGATCTGTGACTACCGTGAGGTGGGTCCCATAGATTTAATGTCAAAACTGTTTCACTGCATGTAGCACGGCCAAACATTCCTTCTCAGTGACACTGTAGTTCTTCTCATGCTTATTGAGGACCCTTGATGAGTAGGCTACAGGTTGGTCCACGCCTTCATTGTCAAGTTGGGCAAGGGTGGCACTCACAGCTACTCCACTAGCGTCAGTGTACAAGATGAACTCTTTGTCATAATCAGGATAGAATAGGATAGGAGCCTCCTTGAGCTTGGCCTTCAGCACTTTGAATGCTTGTTGTTGGCTGTCAGTCCATTCAAAGGGGACATTGCAAAACAGTTGGACAAGGGGTTCACTCAATTTAGCAAAGTCAGGTATGAACTGTTGGTAGTATCTCATCATACCAAGGAATACTTGAACCTATCAAAGATTTGTGGGGGGGTAGCGTCTTGTCAATGGCTTCGACCTTACTATTCATGGGGCAGATTCCAGTTTGAGTGACCTCATGACCTAAGAACTTGAGACGTTTCTTGAAGAAGGAGCACTTGGAGGGTTTAAGTTTCAACCCAGCTTTGCAAATCTTGATGAAAACAGCCTTGAAGTGTTTCAAGTGATAAGTAAAGGTAGCACTGAACACGGTGATATCATCAAGGTATATGAGGACACAAGAGAGCTTTAGGTCTCATAGAATGGAGTCCATAGTCCGTTGAAATGTGGAAGGGGCATTGCAGAGTCCCTGGGGCATTTGAGTGGGTTCAAAAAGGCCTTCTGAAGTGATAATCACAGCCTTCTCTCTATCTTCAGGAGATAAGTCAACTTGCCAGTATCCAGAGGCTAGATCCATGGCTGAGAAAAACTTAGAACCACCCAGCTGTCTAAGTGCATCATCAATTCTGGGCAAGGGGTACAAGTCTTTCTTAGTGAGGGAGTTCAGGCAGCAATAGTCCATTACAATGCAATGTCCACCATCTTTCTTCTTGATAATCAGTAACAGGGAAGCCCAAGGACTTTGGGAGGGAGCTAGTAACCTGGCATCCAGAAGTTGTTTGAGCTCTTTAGACACCTGAGCATCTTTCACCCTACTACAACGGTATGGTTTGGCACAAAAAGGGGGCGCATCCCCAGTATCAATCTGATGGATGACCCCTTTAGCTAGGCCATAGTCCGTAGGAACAGAGGCAAAGATGTTGCTGAACTGATTGAGTAGGTCCAACACATCTTTTTGTTGAACAGGAGACAGTTGGGGGAAATCAGCAGCAGTGAACAATGAGAGAACTTGAGGATCATCCTCAGGTAGATTAAAATCACTAAAAGTTCCAAAGGGGTATAGGGAGGTCACCTGTTCTGCTTCCAGTATACAGCCATGTCCCACAACCTGGCCTTGGGTCACCTGCATGGGTAGGGCCGTCAGGTTGGCAAGCAGTAATTGTACGGGCTCTTTATGGTTTTGATCTAAGATCCCAGGACACAGGCAGGGCTCTGTGCAACTTAAGGATTCAGGTGAGTAAAGTTCCAAGAATGAATTTTCAGGTAGCTCATAAGAAATCTGGGAATCAATCACCACTTGAGAGCCCAGGGGGATGATAATAGCTGCAGGTGCTAGCAGAGGTACCCCTTCTTCTGCAGGGCAGGAAGGAGGAGGGGTACACATGTTGGAAGAGTGGGTCCTATACTTGAGAGAGAAGATACCCATAGGGTACTCAAGTACACAAGTTTTAAGACATTTCCCTGGAAGGCGCAGAGGTTCCTCAAAAATCAACAGAACCTCATATCCCAAGAGAAAAAGGTATCCATCATGTAAGTTTACAATCCCATTATATTCTCAGAGGAATTGCGTACCAACCAAGAGGTCATAGCTTTCATTCTCAAGGACTACGGCGGGGGAAGCAATAAGGAGTTTCCAAACCTCATGGGTAGAGTGGAATAGGCACCAATGGCCCGTGTCTGTACCATACCAGCTATGCCATATGACTGTGTATAGTTGAGGTCAGGGGCCAACTTAAGTTTCTTCATTAGTTTGGAAGATACTACATTGACTGGAGAACCCTTGTCCAGGATGGCTTTGATTTTAACCTTTTGGATTTATACTTCCACACAGGTTGTATCTTTCCCAAAGGGGGGCAAGACTGCTAACACATCTTGCGCAGCTTCTAGCTCCTTTTCCCATTTAGCTAGCATGCACTGTAATGCAGGAATCTCCTTATATACAGTCTGTAGCAGGAGAGATACAGTCACATTTTGAAAGAGAGCGTCGGCTAGTTTGGCAGCTTCTTTGGAGGAATTGACCAAGACAGGAGTTCAATGGGCTTGAGCTAGGTAAGGGCAAGCCACCATAGACTTAGCTTCACTTGCAGGTACACGGGAAGTGGTGGTAGTCATTCCAGAGCAAAGCTTGTATGGGACAGAGATAGTTTCTGGAACAGCCAAGACAGAATAGCCATAACTATCAGAATCTTCAGGATCCGAATCACTGGAGAGATTGTGAAGCAGATGAAGGATAGTTGGGCCAGAGGAAGACAGAGCTTCCTCATCAGACAAAGGATCAGGGGAAGACAGGGGAGATTGGTCAGCAGAGAGCGTCTCTGTCTCTAAGCTGACCTCTCTTTTCCTGCCTGTTCCTTGGGGTCACAACCTTCCACTCAAGGATTAGTGCAAGTGCGTGAGTGGTGCCTTATTTGGCCATAGTTATGAAAACCTTTCCTCTTAGCCTGTCCACCAGCACCCAGGGTCATTATGTGCGGCGTACAAGAAGTAGTTCCAGCATTGCTGGCCTTATTTTCACGTACCACTATACCACATGGGTCAAATACATGTCTTGTAAGAGAGTATTAATACTCTTCATGGAAGTGAGCAAAGCCTTGTGTGCTTTAAAGTGTAGGCATAAAAGCTGGTTCACTTTCAACGCATTTGAGCAAGCTGTGTAGGCTTCCTGGGGAGTTAACTGGCAACTGGTGATTAACTGTTGGCCTTCAATGTAGAAACAATCCACAAACTCAGCCAGAGTTTCCTTGGGCTTAAAGGCAATGTGCATAAATGCATTTTTCTTGACCTCCAAGCTGAGATCTCCTCCAAACTCCTCAATAAGAAGGTACTTCATGTCTTCCCAAGTGACAATGGAGGGGAGTTCTGGGACCACAACTTCTTGGCAAGTGGGATGGAGATAGGTGAGGATGTGTTCTTTCTTGAGCTTGTTGGTAGCCCTTTTCATTACAATTTTGTAAATGGTTAGAAAGGTGGCAATGGTAGAGGTTTTTGGATCAAATATCTGTTTGAAGGTTAGTTTGTAGTTCAGGTCAATGGACAAGGACAAGGACTGACTGTTTTCACCAGGGTTGAGGACATTAATATGTGGGGTGCTTTCAAACTCAGACTCAGCAGCAGGTTGTCTAGCCCAGAGGAGTTGAAGGCTTTCTTCTAGAGTATCCAAGGTAGAGCTGTTCTTTCCACTAATATCTCTGGAAGTGGCAGCAGCAGTTCCAAACTTGTCAATCTTGATTTGTTGTACTGCCAAGGTGCCAGCAATCCCATTGACACAATTATCCCGAGAAGTGGCTTGAGTGACCAATGGGGCAACTTGTCCATTTAGGGTCTCGGTAAAGCAGATGAGGCTTTGGACCTCTCTTTCCAATGCATCCTGCCTATCAGCTACATCATTTATCACTTTGGCAAATTGATATAGTGCACGCGCACAGTTGACCTAGGGCTAACCTTCTAGACCAGGGAAATAATCATGATTGTCATGAGCGGAAGTATTAACGACATCACCTTCCTCTTCAGATTCAGATGACAAATCCTCAGAGTTGGAAAGGCGCTGTCTTAAGTACTTGATTTCACCTTGTAAGGTAGCCACCTGATCAGTGAGGGAGGCAATACAAGGGTCAGGCATTGGATCAACTGGAGGGGGGTTCTGCACAGAAGCTTGATGTCAAGTGGTAGCCTTGAGTTTGGCAATTGCCTCCCATACCTTGGTTTCAAAATCAGATGGGGTCTCAACAGGAGGAGCGGGAGGAGTCATCTCATTAGACGCTACCCTGTCATCCACATAATTTTGTACTTGATATAGAGTGTTTCCTAGTGCAGCCTTATCCAGGCCGTACTGGAGCTGTAGGTGGCAGCCCCAAGTATTGACATGAGCTCCTATCAATTCAAGTTGCAAGTTGACATGCTCTCTGAACTGATTAAGCTCACTAAACAGAGTCTCAACATCCTGGCAATGGCTCAGCAGAAAGGCCTCAATTTGCTCACGTCACACTGCCTGATTTTCATCCAATTTGCATAGTTGATCCTTTATGTATCCAGGGAGCAAGGAACAAAGGGAGTTCAGGGAGGCAGTTAGGTACTTTTGTGATGCCAATGAGTTGCGCTGGTTGTCAGAAATACAAGCAAAGAGACTGTGTGACCATTCTTGATAGGCCATATTTTGAGCATGGTTATTTGATATGGCAGTGGCTACAGTATCCAATATTTGATTCTGGGATCCTAAGGCAAGTTGGTGGTGAACTAGGGCAGACTGGATGAACCGGTTAACTAACACACCAATAATATCCATGGATTCTATCAAAGCAGGGGGAGATCAAAGTACAAAAGGAAGGAGTACAGGTCTTCAGAAACGTACCCAGGACAGAGGCCAGGGATAGAGTACATGGCTACTGTACCAGAATGAAGAAGGGAGCGGGCAGCAGCACAAGCTTGCTTGTAATTGAGAGAGAAAGCAGGAAGGGGGGCCCATGCAGGCCCAGGAGACAGAACCAATAACATAGGATTTGAGGGGGCATCAGTGATGTCTTCTACTAAAGAGGGACTAGAGACTTTGGGTTGATTGGGTACTTCAGAAAAAAGGGAGAAGGACCAGAAAATGCGCGCAGGAACAGGGTAACCAAGGGGCTTGCAGCCCCTGTAGTGAGCACCATTTTGTTGTGTTTGGCTCCAGGGGACAACATCCTGGAGGACACAGCAGGAAATCTTTATAACAAAAGATTTGAGGTTTGAAGCTAGCCTTGGGTTAGCCTTCAGGGAAAAATTAAGGACTTGTACCTTAATTTCCTGGAAAACAAGATGTAAAAGTCCTTTTGGCAGAAAGGACAGGAAAAGCTTGAAGATTATAAACGCCAACGCCAACGCAACTGTGGATAAACTTGTCTTTATTAGGAGTAATGATTCTACTTTAAATAGTTGATAAGGGACAGTGATCACTCAATAGGAAGACAGAGTGGCTGAGGGGGTCACGTTGGGATGAGGTCATACCAGGATCAACCACAGACAGGTACAATAATCCAGAATGGGTGGATATTGAACCAGACTCATTTGCGGAAGGCAAGGGATTTCTGAAGTTGAACTTAAACCCAGCCAAATCTTTGCAACTATCACAATTTGAAGGACATATTGAAATAGCATTAATTGAGCAATTTACAACAATATTGCATTAGAATATTGCAATTAGACATCAACTCTTGATATTTTGATATTATGTGCATAACTCAATGCATTTTTTAATAAAATCCATTGTAAACTTAGCCTTTTCCATTATAATTTAATGAAATGGACTGTGTTTATATTAGAGAGCCATTAAAACTTAGTACAAATATTGATACATAGTGCATTTTAAAGCCTGTATATTTACCTATTGGTAATAATTCTATAAACTTTTTAGTTGGATTTTGCTAGTTAATAATAAGGTAATGTGTTAATAGATTACTGTTTATTGTCATTAATTGGCCGATTTTCTTTGCTGTGGTGATTGTGCATTTTCTGATATTTACGCACTAGTATCCAATTAGTTGGTTTCACATCCAATCACACAGGCAATGGTAAATCAAGCTGCCACCTTGACCACATCCGGTCTCAGGATGGCGGCTTGATTTCCTATCACCTGTACAATTGGATACTAGTGCGTAAATATCAGAAAATGCAAAATCACCACAGCAAAGAAAATCAGCCAATTAATGACAATAAACAGTAATTTATTAACACATTACATTATTATTACCTTGCAAAATCCAACTAATAAGTTTATAGAATTATTTCCAATAGGTAAATATACAGACTGTAAAATGCACTATGTATCAATATTTGTACCAAGCGTTAATGGCTCTCTAATATAAACATAATCTGTTTTAATAAATTAAAATGAAAAAGGCCATGTTTACAATGGATTTTATTAAAAAAATGCATTGGGTTATGCACATAATATCAAAATATCAAGAGTTGACGTCTAATTGCAATATTCTAATGCAATATTTACATTTATTGTCTTTAATTTATTAATGATAATGAAAAATATGTATGTGTTGAAGGTAGTACTATAAAAACCAGTCTTTTGATGGAATTCAAACATAACGTCAAATATTTACACACTTATCAATGAATTAGAGTCAGCCCTCTAAAAGGTTGTTGAGCTTGAATACAACATCAGGGAAATTGTGGTAAATCAAATTGGAAATGAGGGAAGAGCCTTGGTTCAGCAAAAGGAAATTGCAAAAAATAGCCTGGGAACAATAGTTAATGAAGAACACAAGGAAATAATTTTAAATATTCAAAAGGATATACTCAAGCAGTTAGATTTCAAAAGTGAAAGTTACAACTTGTGGGAATTTGCAAAAACCAATAGAAAGAATACTCAAAAAATCAAACTAATTGAAGGAATGAAATTTCAAAGGAAATCAACACAAATGAAGAGGAAACCAACCAGATGGAAACAGACAAAAACAAAACTCAATCAAGAAGCCGGAGCACTTCAAGAAATACAGAATTTTATCAAATGAAAACCAAGAAGAAACACAAGTTGTAAGAAATATAAGAAAAATTAAGCCTAGGAAAATTAATGAAGAGAAGCCAACACTCATGAAGTTTGCTGAGGTAGCGCCTGTGGCTGAGGGGGCCACAAGGGAAACAATTAGTAAGTCTTTTTATGTTTTATTTATATTTATTTTAGTCATCACCAGGAATGGGGACAAGGTTGCAGAAGTGGCGGCTTTTATACAGAGTTGGTTCTACGGGGGTTATAGTCACTGGTAGCCCCTGTAAAACAAATAAATAAAAACCAAATAAATAAAATAATTCAACAGAATATGAATAATTTTTCAAGTATTGAAGCTGAAAATAGGGAATATTTACCACCCGCGGGGTGCTTGTCATGGTTAAGGGAAGCATACAAAATAGGATCAATTTATCAACCTCAAAGAAATGAATGGAATTTGTGGGAATGTCAAGCTAAACTTCAAAGAAATATATCTAGGAAAGCATTCAACAATTTCCATTTTCAAACATCAACAAAAGTGAAAAACTTAATAAAAACTGACTTTCAAATAGGAACTGAATATCTAAAAACTGAAATTTTTAATAAAGTATTCAAGGCATTGAAAAATAAAGTTGGGGATGAAGTCCTTGTGAACACATTGAAACCTTTATTTATTTTGTTTGTGGAGGCATGGGGGGCTGATACAAGTCAGGCGCCCCCCAGAACCCTCTTCAAATTCAATCAAACTTCCTATATCAATAGATTAGTTCAAATACTCAAAAACTGTGCATGTTCACAGAAAAATACACCTCAAAAAGAATTCACGTCACAGTATACCTGGGAATCCTCCTCTACTGCATATTAAAAACCAATGTCAAAAAGTTGGAGGATGTACCTATTCAAATAGACATATGCTGCTTAGCACTCAAACAACAGAAGACACTGCGGGGGGTATAGGACAGTTGAGCACGTCCTGTATGACTCCTTTGCATTGGCAACATTGTACAGGTACTACATGCCCCCTGAAAAAAACTATTAATCAATTCACTCACCCAGCTTCCTTTTATCAAACGGTCAACAACCACCGGGTACAGGGCACCACCCCTCTAGCAATCACATCTAGGGTTGTCCACCACATACAGAAGAGTATGTGGATCCAATTGAACGCTCTATCCAAAAATTTGATTTTGGGGTATAATTCCCCAGAATAATCACATTCCCCTTTGCAATTAGCATCCCCTCAATAAATATTTTTCCCTTGCAACTTAAATTTTATTTTTTTCCCCATATTTTATATTTTAATACTAAAATTTTAATATTGAAATATGTAATATTAAAATTTTAATAGTACAATTTTAATATCTAAAAGTTAATATTAAAATTTTAATAATATAAATTTCAATACTAATTTTTTTTAATATATAATATTTCAATATTGAATATATCACCATTAAATAAAAATATTTAAATTTTTAATATTTAAACTTTAATAGATAAATTTTAAGATTTATAATTATAATTTCACTTTTAATATTTTAATTTTATTTTAAATTTTAGCAGGTAAATTATAATATTAATATATCTAAATATATTACAAGACATTAGTTATAGTTGTGAACACATCAAATAATAAAAATAAGTTAAAAATGCTTTTATTTACTAGCTTGTTGGTTACAGGTTCATTTATTACATATACAAACAATGAGAATTGAATTTATCCGCATCATGCGGCCCGCTCCACTTATATTCTAAACAAGTGATTGTTTAGAACTTGAATTACCTTTCCCTTGTAATATGATTTGATAAATATATTCAATATGCTTGCCCTGCGTCCTAAGTACCAATTAGTAAGCAATACATACAAATCATTGGTGGTTGTGTTGTGTGGCTATAGTGGCACTGAAATAATAAGGATCAGATGATAACCTGGAAGGTCCAATTTGTGGCTTAAAAAAGCCAGAGTACAACAAGGATTCACAATTATTTAAATAAAATTAATCTATTTCTATCTTTTTTAATTTTTTTATTTGTTAGCGCAACAGTCAATATAATATTCAGTGCATTATAATAAAAAAATATTTCTCATACCTAGTATAGTTATTTTTACTTACCTTTTCTACATACTCTTATATGTCTATAATACAATCAAACGTCACATCATTATATATAAATAATAATTTTTGAGTCCTACTAAAAACAAAATAAATAAAATAAAAACAAATAAAACCCAGAGCGCTCATTTATCTGATTGGCTCAGAGGCCAGGGCTTTGGGGAAGAAGGATTCTGAGTGCTTGTAAAAAGCCACCACCACATTGGGTGGCATTGCAAATTGACTGACCTCAAGGATGTTGAAGAGATCCTCAGTGTCCTGAGGGAGGCCTTGCTTCACCTTATTCCTGATCCAACCAAACACCTCCTTGATTGGGTTCAGAAATGGAGAATAGGGCGGAAGGAAGAGGAGTCTCATTGGGCAGTCAGCCAGGCAGTGGCTGGCTGAATGGCTATTTTTATCAATTGGCGGGAGCTCAGACACAACCAGATCCACTTTGTGGAGCCTGAAATTATCCAATACAACAATGTTGGTTGTACTGCGGTAATTGATCCAGAGATACTCCTTGGCAGTTTGGAGAAAATCAAGAAATGTCCTGCTGTTATGGGAACCCCTGATCATTTGGTATTGGTCCAACCTGCAAGGACCAAGAAGCACAACCATTGAATAGGTCTGGGAACAGACAGCTGCACAATGGGCTACACCGTCCTTGGACCCCTTCTTAAGCCACTCATGCCTAGACCTGAGTGAGGAGAAAAACAAAAATTTGTTGATATAGAAGAACTGGACATTCCCAGTCTCCTTTAGTGCCAGATATGTCTTGGCATAAATGCGTCAATCCTTGATGGTGCTCTCATTGTTTCTGTTGTACGGCAAAACTCCCAGTACTTTCCAGGAGAAGCCCAAATCAACCATTATTTTTTTAAACAAGGGTTTTGGAAACAGAAAGCCCGAGCTCTGTGGAAAGCATCAATTGGACAGCAAGTGAGTCCAGGTGACAATCCTTGATAACCCACTGTTTTACTGCATCAATATGAACAGGTTGGAAAAGAGTTTAGGCTGCTGCTTAGCCTTGGAAGATTTTGCTATCTGCCCGGTATTGCCGTACTTGGTGTTGATGTCAGTAATGTATCTGGCTGTGACACCAAATTGGGACGCAATATCCTGAACCGCCATTCCCCCATTCAAGCAGTTGAGGAGAGCTTCATGCTCACTATCTGTCAACTGATGCCGGCCTTTGGCAGGTACCACAGCATCCTGGCTAGCAGGCTCAACACAGGGGATGAGGACCTTTGTGTAGAAGGTGAGATCACGCTTGGTTGCACTGGCCCCATCAATGGTGGCATACAATACAGGAGCAGATGGCTCTTTGGTGGTGGCCAATGGTTCATAGGAAGTGTCAAAGACGCAGGGGCAGGAAGAAGCAGCTCTTGGATCAAGAGTGCGGGGCCGGATGACAACTGGGTACACAGTGGAGGTGTATGTAACCTCATTATTCCCGATGACCTTTGTGTATGAGACTTTGGCTGAAGGCCTTGAGAGCAACTTCTGTCTTGGATTGAGGCTTTGTGCTCTGGCTTGGGATGCAGGAGGTGGTTGACTGGCGCTGACACCTTTGGAGGCCTGTGTGTCAACATGACTCCCTTCAAGTTGGGTTCTGGGTCTGTTCTTGGACCCTCTGGGACGCCCTCGTGGACAGGCTGCCCTGTGGGCTGGTGCAGGAGCTGGTTGAGAATGTGATTGATGGCCCATAAAAATAAAATAAAATAAATTTTAGATTAAATATGTATTTATTTAGATTTTTTGGTTTAGTTGTGAGTAGTTGTTTTCTCTTGATTTAGCCTTGAATAGTAGCAGATTTTCTATATCTGTAATTTGAAGTGTATATTATTGTATCCTTTCCAGTTTTGGATGATTATAAAGCTTAATCACTTTTTATGTCCAAACATTGCTATCAATATTAAATTTTTCATTTGATTTTAGTTGTGATAGAGCTTCTTGATTTGGGTTGGTGTTTTCTAGTGTGCTTACTGTACATTAAATTTGGATTCCAGTCCCCGCAATTGATATCTGAGTTTACTAGTGCCATTAAAAAGTGATTTGAAATTTGGTTCATGGATTTGACAATCCCGCAATTTCAAAAAACATAGTAAACTTAATGAAAACAGTTGATGGATTTGAACACTTCAAATCTGATTCCAGTTAATTCATTTTGTCCATTGGAAAAATGCAGTTTGACTTGAACTTTGAAAAGTGTCTATGAGTTCCTGCATTTTTAAATATCAAATAAATACTCAAAGAATTCAATTTAATTAAAAAAGGCCATCCTGCAAAAGTGATTTGAAATTTGGACCAAGGATTTGACAATCCCGCATTTTTACGTTTAGGTTCTGAATTTACAGTATAGACAAAACCCAACTTACTGAAATCTGGAGCAAGAGGCCCGTTGGATGGAGGGGGAATAGTAGGAATATCTTTCATGTTGGGCTATATGGTCACTCTTGGGTGGCCTGAAGGGAGATCCAGGTGGTGGGGGTGGTAGAACTCCAAGTCTAGAGCTCTAGAGGGTTTGACCAAAGGGATGAGAGCTGAACCAGCTGGGAATGAGTAGGTATGTTTATAGAGTGTAGTGGATTCACAAATAGATGCAAACAGAATAATTAAATTTGAGCAAAAATAGATATTCCTGCAAGAAGATAATGATTTCTGGGCATAAACTCGTTTATTAAGATGTCAACAGTGAGGAGGGCTTTCCCCCTCACTACTTATACTTACTGGTGAAGATGCAGGCTTTTTTGCCACCAGGGATCTGGCAGCAACATTTTCAGTCAAACTGACAATTTTTCCCGGGAATTGCGCACTAGAGCTTAGGGATGGATTATTATTGGTCAGCATAACAGGAACCTTGCTTGAGCTGCAGCATGCCAAGGTGCCATATCTATTTATAGAACCCACAAGCAATTGAGCGCCTGATTGTGCAATCAAACAATCATGCTCCTGATGTATCATTTCCCCATAATTAAGAGGCCCAAATTTTCTTGATAAGATTGAAGCCAGGGATTTGAGGCTTGTGTGCCTCTCAAATACCAGGCCATTTTTTAATCAAAATGGGGGTTTCTTGCTCTGGGAGACAATTGGTAAGGGTTTCCAGGCTGTGGGTTGTTTGGCCTCTAGGAAGGCCAGCTGATTGTCCAGGGCATTCTGGGCCCTGACAAGAATATAACTTTGAAGATATTTACATCTATTGAAACTGGAGTACAATCTAGACAGCAGCTGCAATCTATCCAAGTGTAACTAAGAACTTGTTTTTGTTACAGTAGAAAACCAAATGTAAGAAATAGTACATCCCCGCAAGACCAGAAACCAGCAAAGAACCACTGCCAAACCCTTGAAAGAAATAGACAATTTAAATGCTGTCATTGACAAAAAAATGGGTCAAAGCTGGGGTTGCTCAAATAGCCCTTGAAAATATGGACTTGCCATATCTCTGCCAAATAATTATGACAAGAAAATCACACATTATACACTATTTGGCGATGGCAGCGCTTGACCCGCTGGTCACTGGATTTTTTTGAATTATGATGTCATTGACTCAAATTTCAATGCAGGCCCTCCAACTGCTGAAAATATTCTTGTCAGCCAATCAGATACTGCGGAATCTCCCCCTCCACCATCCTGAACTCCCTTAAGACTTTCCCTATTCCCCTCTAGAAACTTGTTTCTAGATAGCTTAATTTCCCTCAAAATAAAAGAAAGCTTATCCCAAATGATGGCTTATCTGGGGCTGTTTGCCCCTGTCCTCAAAAATTAGCCTTTGTGGCGGTCAAGGTTGCCATCAACTCCATGGCTGTAACCTGGCCTGCCCTTTACATGTCAATGCCTTCAGATACTTTATCTAATTTACCCCTGCAAGTCATTTGCTTATTGTCAATTTAAACCTCAATCTTTTTCTATACTATCATTGGATCCATGATGTTGAAACTGTCCTCCTGATTTGGTCTCCTGCTTGTCAAGCAACTCACAATCTGTTTATTATATCCTCATTGCATTTCCTTGAACCATGCTGCAAACTGTTTCACTCTAACAGTTTCATTGTTTCAGGTGTCTGTATCAATATATACTGAAACAACCCTTGTTCTTGTCCTTTCAGAAAGTTCTCAGTGGCTACCTTTGCAATAGGTCCATCTTTGCTGGCTGCACCTATCCTGATTGGCTGTTCTTGGCACATGTGCTACTACTTGTCAGGATACGCCCTGACACATCTTGTGTTAAAAAAATGCCTTGGGAAAACTCTACTATTCTCCACAATCACAATGCTAGTTTGGTGACTCTCCTAGCTGCTCTTGACAATGAGTTATGGCTTTTTAAAGTTTGGCCGCCAGCTAAACTTCCTAACCAGTGCAAAGTGACAAAAATATGCAACCAATGCACTAGAATTGATGTGAATCTTAATTTGAGCATAACTCAGCAACTACTGGACGGATTTGGACGTCCAAACATGCATTTTGAAGCCAAACACCAGGATAGTCAATCTGTGCTATTTTTAGACAAAACATAGATTTAAAGCCCGATGTGCGGGATTTTGCAAAGAAACATGAGTCATGCTGTTCAGAAGATGCCCCAAAACCCCAGCCTGATGTCATCAGCAGAGTTCCTAAGACTGTCTAGAAGATTTAGGAAGATTCTAAAGGATCTAATGAAATGGTATATAAAGGTGTTGCTCACAATGATCCCCTTGTGATCATTCTAAGTTTAGCCCAATAAAAATAAGTTGAATTTAGTTGATTTTGAAAAGTTCATATTAAATCTGTATAAGTTGCTTCCTATGGAGACCCGTCAAGACCTACTGGGCCCTGAAACTACTGGCCTTTACAAGGCGCACATGGCACTTCAGCTACCGCCTACACTCTTCTTGAGCTAGCCTACTGGTAGTTATTGATTGGCTGTATCTTTACCCACCTATTATGGCACTAGGAAACCATGCTGTATTTGATTGACACTTAGAAAGGGTCCCTATTCTGTCCTCCTACATTTGAAGGTAGAGTTCTGGTATTCCTGTTTTCTATTTCTAGGGTTTAATCAGTGATTCTTTTCTGTCTGGCAAGCCTTCTGCTTATTAATATGACGGTTCAAATTGGGGATTATACACCATATAATAGCTGACTTGATCCAATATTGACTTGTGGATTATCCGCCATCTAATGCTGACCCAAACCCAGTATTTTCTAGCCTTTGAAAGATCACTTGTTTGATAAATGCATATACACCTTTAAGGCTGGGTGGGGCTGAGTTGATACCACGTCCAGTAGAATGGAATAAGAGATATGCAATTGATGATCTAGTGATTAAACGCCGTGTAAACAGTGATAATTACTATATTGACATATGATTATATGCCATATAATAGTCATATCAATTATAATAAACTAGTGATTATACAGTGTGAGATTAGACTGATTGACCACAAATGATCAGGCTAATCATTGCACACAGATCTTATCCGTTACACGCTGTATTATCACTAGATTATCATTCTATTAAGTGCAGAAATTATATGCCATATAACCCTTAGTTTACTATAATTGGTATGAAAATTATACAGTGTATAAAATTCTTCTACCTTAGTAATTATCAGTGATTAAACGCTGTGTAATCACCAGATTATCAATTGTGTATCTCTCATTCCATCCTACTGGATGTTGTATCAACTCAGCCCCACCCAGCCTGAAGAGCGTATATGAGTATATCAAACAAGTGATGTGCCAAAGGCTAGGAAATACCAAGTTTGAATCAGCATTACACAGCATATAATTGGTTACTTATTGGTTCTACTCAGCATTACACAGCAGATAATCTACGGGTTGATACTAGATTGATTCAGCTATTCTACGGTGTATAATCCTCAATTTGAACTGTCATATTAATAAGCAGAAGGCTTTCCAGCTAGAAAAGAATCACTGATTAAACCCTAGAAATAGAAAACAGGAATACCAGAACTCTACCTTCAAATGTAGGAGGACAGAATAGGGACCCTTTCTAAGTGTCAATCAAATACAGCATGGTTTCCTAGTGCCATAATAGGTGGGTAAAGATACAGCCAATCAATAACTACCAGTAGGCTAGCTCAAGAAGAGCGTAGGCTGTAGCTGAAGCGCCATGTAATATAATGTAATACCCAGTTACGGTAGGTAAAACTTGCAAGATGTAGGGCAGCAGGTTGGTGAACTGGAACCCAGTCAAGGCGGTCACAATAGGATACACAGTCATTAGCCAGTGAAAACCTTTGCATGTACGTTGTATCTCCCAAAGCTCCCAGCAAAGTAGGTTAAGATGTAATACATGGACGTGTACATCACAATAGAGAGGGTAGAATGTGGGGACACCAGGGGAGGCCAGGATTCAGTCTGAGATGAGTTCAGTTGACCAGGGTTGTAATGGGGATCATGACCTAGTCCATCAGGGGAGGGCCCAAAGAATTCTGAGCCTTGTTGGTAGCCTCCAATCCCAAGGCAAGCTGTGAGCACAGCTGTGAAGATGAGGTGATTCATCTTCCTTGGATTGGAGGGTTGGTAGGGGCTGATTGGTAGTTTTAACTTTAGTTGTAAGTTGAATTTCATTTATATTGAGGGTATTAATCTCAATAATAGCACAAGCTATTACTGAGGTGGGATCCTTTATTTATAGTCCTCCCCCTTGTGCAAAGATTTGCAATTGGGAGGGGAAAACAGGGGATGGGAGATCCCAGAAGTTTGGAAGATATAGCTAGCAATTGGAACTTAGGAAGATGGTCAAACTCCTGTTCACCTGTTATCTGTGGCTGGTTGGGAAATTCTTGAGATAAACCAATAGTTCCCTGTTACCCTGGTGCTAGGTGAAGATTGTGAGTCAACTCCTTGTCAGAAGTTATTTTGGTGCCAAGAACATTGTTTTGGATAGGATTTGGCCTTGTCCATGTGGCTAGTGAATTAGCACCTGATTGGTTGGTGGCATGCTTATTTTTAGAATCTAAAATTTTGTTCTTGCCCTCTTCTGGAGGGGGAACCTTTTCTTCTGAATTTTTCCCTGTTACCAGGGACTTTTTTGATTGGCTGTAGCCCAGGGAAATTTTTGATTGGTTGCAGGGTGGGCCCTGGGACCTGGGGAGCAAGTGGGTGGGCTGGGAGGCTGGTGGAGGGCTTGCAAGTGGCTGGCTGGGTGCTGGAGGTGGCGGCGGGCGCCTGCCCAGATGATAAATTAGTTTGGCACCCACAAAGTTCCAATTTCCCCTCAATTTTATTTTTATTTTTCCCTAGTAAGAGGGGGGAAATCCATATCAAATTTTGCCTCTAAAATTGGGGCTTCAGCTATTTTCCCCCAAGTTTTCCTCTCAGTCAGTATTAGCTTGATGTCAGGAATATTCCTGACATGTACACATTTTTAAGGCCAGTAGCAGCATACATGCCAAGGACAGCCAATCAAGATAGGCCCAGCCAGCAAAGATGGACCTAGTGAAAAGGTATCCCCTAAGAACTGTCTGAAAGGATAATAACAAGGGTTTTTGCAGTATATATTGATACAGACACCTGAAAGGATGAAACAAGTTCTTAGTTACACCTGGATAGATTGCAGCTGCTAGCTAGGCTGTACTCCAGTCCCAATAAACATGATTATCTTCAAAGTTCTATTCTATTGTAGTCTGTAGTGCTCTTGCATAGAATTAGGTAGAGTACATTGGCAAGGCTAACATATATCTGTAGCTTTGAACATACCAGCAATAACTCAAGTTGTTAAACATACAGTGTGTAATTATTGATAACTACTATAGTGGCTGACAATTATAAGCTGTATAATAGCCTTATCAAATATAATAAACTAGTGATTATATGGCGTATAATTACTACACTTAATAGAATGATAATCTAGTGATAATACAGCGTGTAACTGTTGAGTATCTGTATGCAATGATTAGCCTGATCATTTATGGTTAATCAGCCTAATCCCACAGTGGGTTTGGAGGGAGAAGCTGTTTTGCTTGAGATCCAACAGGGTCATGAAGGCACAGTGTCTGGTATTATGGTCCTCACCAGTGGCCACTAGTTTGGTCTTAAATTGGGCATAGTCCAAGAAAAATCCTACATTGTTGGCAGTGGCTTTACCAAACCAGTCTAAGGCGTCCCCTGCTAGCATAGAGGCTACATCTAAGACTTTGACCGTATCATTTAGCTAGGCTGCAGCATTGGCTAGAAAGGGTAGGCGCAGTACAGGCATGGTACATCTAGCTTCCTTCAGGCTGAGCTTGCCCATCTGGGGATAGACACATTGGAGGTAGATTGATTCATAATGATGTTCTGTACTTGAGAGGAGGTCACTGCAGCTGGGTCTTTGCCCTCTGGGGCATCCTTGGAGTCATCTAAGGTCTGGTTCTTTATCTTTCACATGAAGGAGATTCAGGATGATATCCACAAATATCAGTAATAAGTGATAATCATAAAAACAAACATACAAGTAACCCCAAGTGCTAACAACATCTTGGGGCCCAGGTTACCAAGTTTGGGGTAGATTTTCATAATGTCAGGATACCAGGAGTCCCGTGATGCTCCTTCAGGTGAGGGAGAGGCAAATGCAGGTACAGGCATGGCCCACTAGATGATGGGACCTAACTTTACCAGGTAGGAAAGGGCCTTCCCAGCCACGGCCCAGGTTCCAGCCGCCGGCAAGGCAGAATAAATCAGCCCTGTGAGTGCCAGGCATAGCACTCCTAGGAATTGACTACTCTGGCCAGTGGCATCAGAAGTGGGGAGTTGAGATGGTTGGTTTGGGTGTCAGGGGTGGTTCTATTGGGACTAAGTAGGCGGCAGAATTGTTGTATTTTCTGTTGAACATCAATGTGACAGAAATTGCAGAATAATAAGAAGCTGTCTCCATGTGGTGGGGAATCACCCACCAAATCCACATAGAGTTAATGATTAGCTAGCAACACAGCTTCAGATACCGTTTTGTGAAATTTCCAAATGAGATACTAGGATTAAGCAAAATGATTAACCCTAACCCAAAGAGCCCAAGATAAATGGCCTGCAAGAGAATCAGAGTGTCTTCAGCATAAAATTCTGGACATTGAGATATCACCAGAGTTTCAGCTTTGACAGTAGGAGGAACAGCTCTGAGATTGGCAGGCATTGAATTAACATTTGGCGGAGGCAACAACAAATTACTGATGGCAGGCCCCCATCTTCCCGTAATAACCCGGCTAAGGATTAAATTGTAGGGGATGTAGCGCAAAAGGCCAACTACAGGATGTATTTAAAATAAAGATTAGACCAAGGGATATTTGATTTTATTGAGTAAATTTTTGGGAGGACTCAACTCTTAGAGTTGAAACAGTGAAACTTATTCAATATATATCAAAATTTGACTAAACAATACCGCCTGAATCCTGAGCTCCTATTCCTTCCACATTGTCAAGTAAGTATTTAGTCCAGTTTGCAAAGAGACCTTGAGTGACCAACTTCTGATGACCATGCTGATTAATAAGCTCATATCAGGTGACCCTCAAACTACGCCAATTTATCAGCATCAGTTTGCAAGGGAGAATCAGATTCAGCTGGCGGACTGGAGCAGCTGTAAAACATTTTTGATCAACTGTTTGATTCAAATCTGTTAAATTGGTCAATTTCAAAAAAAGGGTTTCTGGTTTTTGAGCCTTCCTACTTGGCCAAATAATTCCCGGTATTATGGAATCTACTGTGACAATCAAAGGGTATATAGTGATTTCTTTGCCATCACAGATTATTTGATAGGGGTCCTTGGGAGTGTCTGGGCAAGTGCATCACTGTAAGCCTTCCAAGGTCCAGGGTTTGTGATCAGGGTTATGATGATACTCAATGAAGTGCACAGGACCAAACAGAGCGTTGGGGGCGGTAGTAATTTAACGCTTCTGGTTTGTCAGCTGTTGCTTGGCATTCAATCCCTGAGGGTGAGTACTGGTTCTTAGGTGATTGCAGATGGAAGAGTATCAAAAATATGTATGTAATTAGATTGGTGAACCAAAGGTTCATTTCAACTTTATTAGTAATAATGACAATACAGAACTTTTTCAGGTGCTTCTGATTTATATACTTACTCACAAGCAGGTGCCTCTGGGAATTCTTCTAGTGCTATCTGGGTGACAAGGGTTGGCATCTCAAATTCTGCTGGTTGGTTGACTGTTTCGTCATCATTTTTGGAGTTTTCATGAACAGCTGCTTGGCTTGCTGGTGGCCTATCTTTGTTTGACTGGTCATTGGTTCTGGCAGGGTTGACTGTATTTGTCATGGATTATTTTCAATTTGATTACCATTTTTGGACTGGCTTGACAGGCTCTCTTGAGCCCAAAGATTTTGATTAAAAAAGGGGTTCCCAATTGGGAACCCCAAATTACTAAATGGAGGATGGGCTTGAACTGGGTATTCTTGGTAGCTAAATTTAACCTGCCCAGGCCCAGCCAAACCCACCAAGGCTTGGGCATAGCTTTTGTGGCCCAGGACGGGCCCCACAGCTACTGCCAGGGCGGGAGTGGTTCCTGCACCTGGATTTTGCTTTTCAAAGCAAATCCAGTTGTGGGCAAATCTTCCCCGCCTGGTGGCTGGTTCAAATCCCCAAGCGGGATTTGAATTTGTTACTTCTGTAACAGGAGACCATTTTGTTCAAATCTGAGTTATTTTTGCTTGGTGCCATAGCTTTGAAACCTACTGTAACAATAACAAATAAAAAGCATATTTCCCCCTTTTCATTGTCTCCTATTTCCCTTAGAAATAAACATGACCCAAGTATATCTATCTTTGGCACCATCTTCAGTAGAACAAAATCCTTAATCAAGGTAACACAGTTTTACTTCCAGCAAATCAGTTAATACCATTGAAGTGGGATGAAGCTGCTAGAGGGTTTGGGAATGTGGTGGAATCTTTAGAGGGTTATAATAGTAGACAACAAGAATTTTTGTTGAGTTATTGCTGTTTAAAGCTTTGTTTTTAAAATTGAGTCAAATTGTGCTAAAAATTGTTAGCATGTGTATTAGAAAATAATCTAGCCCTCAAAAGTAACGACCGATATGTTCAGTACGTTTGAAACAATCTTCTGATCATGACACATGTGTTTGGTACAAAGTTAACAAAGTAACTTAATCAAAACTTTCCTGCTCTGAACAGTACACCACATATCCTGAGCACTCTGCTGTGTGTCTCAACAGGATTTTAAAATGGATTGGGTTTCATTACAAAACCCCTTATTGTTGTACTGGGATAATCCTTACTCGATAATCTATATTCCAGGGACCTCAGGAGAAAACCCACACCCCTAGAAGCATGTTACCAAATTTACCAGCCCGAAAAATATTTAATGGTAGGCTTAAACAAGAACTGAAGCTTAGCTGAAGCTCAGTATTAAATCTTATGAAACTTACAAGGGTGACAGTGAACGTTTGCTATGATAGGGTATATGTGAACTTCAACTGAGAAGCTTCATCCTAGAGGCTAACTCATTTTCCAAATCCAAAGATGTGGAGCTAAGTTGGTGTAATTCTGCCTTATCCTTTGACAGCTGTGCTGCAAGTGAATCGCCTCGCTCAAGATAGTAGCTTCTGGAGTCCTTGAGACTCTTGATTTGAGCCTCAAGTTCCTGGTTAGAAGCCTTCTGGATGGCAATGCGGCTGCGAAGCGCACGCAGATCGGGTGCCTTCTTTTTCATAAAGGAGTTGCTGTTGAGCCTTTCCAGCTTTGATAAAAGTTGCTGGTGGGTTTCGTCTGTTTCTTGAAGAAGAGCATTGAAGTGATGGCTCTGCGACACTAACTGAGCTCGAAGCATTCTGATTTCTTCGAAATGTTTTTCCTTGCCGCCATCCCTCAAACTGGAACTTTCCAAGTGTGCGTGGGGCTTTTGAGCACATGGCTTGACTGTGAGGTTATAGATAGGACAGAAGGTATTGAGGTCGTAGACTGAATTTGTCGACACTTGAAGCCCCATCTGGTGGTGCATATCTGCTGCATGCGCCATGGCATGACCTTGCTTAGATTTGCCGCAACCTTCATGACCACACCCCAAGCATACAAATATATCCTGACCAGTTGCACATACCTGACACCTCCGAGTAAGGCTATCTGGCCCGGTGGAATCCCTTGATGCCATTTCTTCGGAATGCCCTACAGTGTGGGTGCGGCGACATAGCGGGCATCTAAAACAGCCTTAGTCTTTGCATAGCATTAACTGTCGGTACCGGATGCCACCCCAAGCTAAGAGACACGATGCATGGAATGTATGTTGACAAAGCATAGTAAATAAACTCGGGGGATTTGAACTATCAATTAGTCGCTCAAGGCAAACTGGACAAGGGTTTGATTCAGAGTCATCCAAAAATACTTGTTTTCCCGCCTCGATTGTTTGAGAGCCCAGAGCACTAGAACTGGAAGCTCGATAGAAAACATCAACTTCTCGTGTATGAACTTTCTCACCCTTTTTAAAGTTAGCAAAGGTTGTAGTTTTTAAAAAATGACAGTCTGGAGAGGAAGGATATGTACCAGAAAAATGTATTGACAACGTTTTTTTCTAAATTAACTAAACCATCAGAAGTCAATGCTACAATAGCCATAATAATACTTAATATTTTATCGAACTAGCTTTCACAGTTGATGTTTAGAAACCCCGAACTTCAACCTTTTAAACGTAAACAAATGGAATCAATCATTAACCAAACGAGCCAGCAAATAGTTCTGCACACCGGTTCTTAGAAGTAATAATAATTCAAGAAATATTAAATTATTTTAAATAAAGAAAATCAAAAATGCAGCTTACAACCTCCTTTACTTTACAAGAAAAGATCGGGATTTATAGAAATAGTTACCGAACCCTGCCACATACATTATTTATAAAGCGCTTTAGTAAAAATTTAAATAGAACCAAAAACTGTTCTTGAAAGGAGCTATTGTTGTGTAATATGTGCACCAGATATTGAAAACACCGCTAGGGAATTTACCTTGAATATTTCACTAGCCTTGATATTTATATCCTTCATAAATAGCTTCTTATCAGAGTTTTTAGAAAGAATACAAAGAACGATAAAACTCATTTCTCTATTTTTGCCAGGAGGGGAAATAAGAAGTATGGCCTTCCTGCATCTCCCGGCTGCTTGAAGAAAACACTTGATAATATTAATAATACTTGCATGCATCGGAACACCGATCAAAGCAATGGCATCAATGGATAGTTTTTGATAGTCCTTTTCAAGATCGTCAAGTGGAGCTTCTGCTTTCGATAAGCCTTTGGTCTGACTTTTGTCCTTACTCAACCTTTGAGGGTTGCTTTCTAAATAGTTTTCAAGGTACTCACTATCCTTGCTATCGAAAATCCTTAACACATGTGTATCCCCTTCATCAAGACTACGTACTATACCAACTAGGAAGCTATTATAGTTGCTTGCAATAAGATCACCAAATTCCATTAAAGGTTCGCGCTTATATTTATTGATGGTGTAAGGTTAAGAGGTAAAATTCTAACTGGGCTTTTAAGTTGATGTGGCGATTGGATGCCAATCCTACTCAGCTTAGTGCTGCGATAACTTACATCCAAGGCTCAGCTGTTTCACCTGCCTAAATAGAAGCTATCATTATGCCTCATCTTGGATTAAAGTCCAAGTTGACCAATAAGCAATTGGGAATGAAATCCCGGCTCTTATGAAAGTACTGTTAAAAAAGATAGGTAGTTAAGCTTAAAGTTGGACTAAGCAAACTATTTATTTAATAAATTAGTGCTACATGAAATTGATGGTGAAAAATGTGTAGATATACATAAAAATTAATATATGAATAAGAATATACAGTAATTTTCAAACCTGTTGAGATAAACAAAAATTCTCAGTATAAGAACAAAAACAACTCAGTCTAAAAACAAAATAAAAAATCAAGGAATTTATATTAAATTACAATAGATTTGGAACCACTTTGATTTCGCTTTTAGACTGAGTTGTTTTTGTTCTTAGACTGAGAATTTTTGTTTATCTCAATAGGTTTGAAAATTACTGTGTATACCCCATATATACATATATATCAAATATATATTATGTAATCAAAGCAAATTAAGATATATATATAAAATGCAGATAATAAATCAAAATAAAAATAGAAAAAGATTTTTTCAAGCGAACAAAATTTTATTTAAAAAGCTAAGAGTGGGTTCAATAGAAATCTATCATCTGCTGTTGGGAGTGATTGTAATACCCAAGACTTGTCAGTATTATCTGAACTAAGTATGGCACAAGGTTGACAACTGGAAGCCTGTCACTATGAAATATATGGCCATCAATCATTTGATGACCTCAGTGTGGGTGTTGTAGCGAATGAAGCTGCCAGCAAAGTAAGCCAGGACATAATACAGGACTGTACATATGATCAAAGATGTGGTGGACCAAGGTGGAACCAGAGGAGGCCAAGGGGCTGTGTATGAGGAGTTTAGTTGTACTGGCTCTTCATAGTACATTCCTTCAGCTCCTTGTGGCATGAGCCCAAACATTGTGGAACCCTGTTTTTATCCCCCAATCCCTAAACAGGCTGCTAACACAGCTGTAAAGATGAGGTGATTCATCTTCCAAGAATGGGGGTGAGTAAGATTGATTGAGGTTTTTTTGTCTATAAGTTAGATTAAGGAAAAGTGTTATTAAAGGGGTAATTCTCCCAATGCTAGCATAACCTATCACCAAAAAGGATTCCTTTATTTATAGTGTCCAAGTAGAATTTTTTTGTAAATGGGAGTGAAAACACTGGACTGAGAACCCCAAGAGTCTATACTGAGTTTGAGAATATTTGTAATTTAGATTGGGGTCAAACCTTAGCTCTTCTTCTAATGTTTGGCCTTCTGTCAGGGAACCAACCTTGGGCAGCCGGCATATCATTGTCTAGGAACAGGCAGAGCCCACCAGAGGATTGATGTTAATTTAATTAGATATGACATAAATTTTTCCATCTAGGACCACAGGCTGGCAGCCAGGGTATAGTGTCACTCACCCCTGTGAGGGTGATGTACATAATCCTGAATAGCTTGCCAGTGTGGTCAGTTGGGAAGTTGGGTAAGGAGGCAGGCATAGGCTTGGGGGTCACAGGCGGTTCAATGTGGAGTTTGTAAGCAGGAAGGTAGTTGAACTTTCCTCTAAACAATTTGGGTGTTGAGAATATCCATGGGCCTTGACAGTTGTATCTAACTGCAGATTGCATGCGGGCCAAAGGGAACACCTGGAGGACAGAAATCTGCAAGCAGAGGGACAGGTGAGCTAGAAGATCTTGTACTGATTTGATAGATGGCAAATACAAAATAAGGCAGTAGCTGTGTAAGCCAAAATAACATAACCTTTATTCAAAAATGGCAATAAGGTTTGAGCACAGAATCTATAGGCATATATAGCACCCTGCCTCCAAACTTAGTATTTTCCATAAGGGCTTCATCAAAATATTGGGATAAAATGCAGGCGGGTGACCAGGAGGCCCGGGTGCAGGTGGGGCAAATGGCACCTTAGATGGGTGTTCTCTCATTGGTTGGAATGTTCAAATTGGTCACTTGATTTTGGGCTGTGGTCACGGGATCAGGCCTAGAGCCCGTGTGTAAAGTTACGCCTCCCCCTTAGGCCTCCACTTCAATTCCTGCCAAATGCTTGGGAATTTCTACCAAATTATGGTTGAATATTTATCTGAAAGGTTACTGAAAAAGCCCAAGAAAGGCCATCAATTTAATATTTTAGAATTATTCTGAAGATGCCCCCGCCTAACCCACCCAAGAGACACCTCTGGTTAAATGTCATGTGCAAGAGCGACCAGGAGCAGTGGTAATTGCATCCAAAGTATATTCCTGATGTTAGTTGGTTCAGTTTTCCTTTCAACTATCTCCATTCAAAATTTGTCAAGATCTTCCTGCCTCAAGAAATGCATTTGTATCTGCTCATATCATTGGTCAATTGGTTTGTGATATTCAATCTACCACCCTAATCCTATCACTTCACTTTAATGAATGCAAGTGTTGTAAAAGACCTTGCTTCATCATTCTCTACTCTAATAAAGTTCAAAATTTGTTAGTTTAATTTGGCCTTCTGGTTTTGCCTGTTGCTTTTGGTGTTCAGTTGATTCCTTCTCCCCTTTGGCCTCCCAGGAATTTTTGGCAGCAATCTTTTGGTTGTTGCTGAAACCGCAATTTTATTGTGGTTGAGAGCTTGGTTTTATTTCCTCTTAACCTGCTCCCTAATTCACACACCGTGTTTTCCTTTGGCAATTGAATTTTATTGATTACCCAAAAGGACTTTAAGTTCATGAAGTTCACAGAGGAGCTTTCTCTGCCTTCATTAGGCAATTTGAGAAGCTCCTCCTCAGTGTAAAGTCACTCCCCCCTTTGGCCTTGGATAGGACAATTTTCCCACGTCGCTCCAAGAAATCTTCACAGAAGCCATCCAAACCCCTAAACTTCCTTGAAGATTTAGCCCACACAGTTGATGAGAGATTTGTGTTGGCATACCCCTCTCAGGCGGCAAATGTTGATGCTGGGAACTCTGTTCCTACTTGGGAGGAATCCCTGATTAATTTGGACTATTTTTGGCTTGGACTTGACCACATTTAAAATTAATTAGGTCTAAACAATCAGGCCGCACTACTGCTAAATCATCAAATCCCAACTTAACTGGATTAAATGGTGATCTGCCCCATTCATTTGATCCCAGCCAATCAGAGTTGGGGTCGGAAATTGGTACAAAACCCTCCAGCCTGCTGGATTTGCCTGGCAAAATTACTCCTGCAGCCAATCAAACCTGCACCCCTGGGTCAGCTGACCTTTGAATTTGATTTACCATCCTTAAAGCAAGACAGGGGACTTTTGGTCCCCTGCTTGCTCATTCTTACAAATTAAAGTTTTCCCTTTTCATTTAAAATTTTAGTGGGGTTTTTGGCCTTTTATTTTGGCCTCTTTGATCTTCTAAGGTGTTAGTGAAGGTTCCATTGCCTCTTACCTTTGTCCTTTGCTCCCTGGCCTTCCCACGGCCTTCCAAAGTCTCTGTTGACGTTGTATACATTGACGTATAGATAATATCTTTTGCTTTGGAAAGAACAACTCAACTTTCAGAATTAGTATTAAACTCTATGTATTTACCTATTATAATTTTGAGTTTGTGTTCCTTTTGTTTTTGCTTCAATTCCTTGCTTTCCTATACGCTTTTAAAGACTTTCCCTTGTTTTTGGATCCCTTTTCTGTGATTGTTGTCCCCCATACTCCTGCAGACTTTAGAGACTTCCTGTTTGTCTTTGTGTCTTCTGCTTCAGAGACTTAGCCTAATTACTTCAAAAGTATCTGAATTTTGTTTATTGGTCCCATTTTTAGGTCCTAAAAATGTTAGTACCTCTGATCAAATTTGTGGCCTTTACCTTGGCTTCTGTATTTTTGATGATTTGGTCAACTTCACCGGATCTTTGGACCCAAATCACCCATTCCTGCCACTACGTTGGCACCAACCCTGGCCAGTTCATGCATATCCTTGAGGATATCCCCAGACCGGCCCAGAAAATCCTTGCCACCAGCAACAATGTAGTAAGAAGCCTCACTTGCAACAATCTTGAGTTTCCTACCCACAAACCTGCCCTCTCTGCACCCCCTGATCTGACTCCCCCAATGCCCCCTTTCTTTGAGGCCCCAGCTGTGTTGGCTCCAGAAAAGAGCGAGGTTGTTCAGGAGTCTGCTCCCAAGCGCGCTTCCTGGTTGCTTGGTGGAATGATTCTGATGGGTCTGGACTCATACTTTCCCTGACTATCCGCTGTGTCCTCCTCATGGACACCACTTTGAGCGGCCCTATCAGTCCTGCACTGGATGGTGTCCTGGTGGGTTCTCCTGTCAGGATGGGAGCCAAACTTAGTTATTTTAGCCCCCCTCTCTCACACTCAGGCACCACCATGGTCAAACCTGCGCTGGTATTCTGAATTTGGGACTTAGCAGGAGCTTCAGCTTGTGGAGGCTCAGTCCCAAGAAAACGCAGGCGGGCAGTCCCTTGGTCCATAGGGCTGGCGGCCTGTGGGAATTCAGGGTCAGGGTTTGAATCCCACTCTTGGGCCCAGGTTTTCAGGGGGAAAGAATTGTCAATCCTGAAAACTAGGATTCTGTCAAAAGAGTAGTCTCTATATTAGGGCTTTAAGCAGTATTCTGTAAAGTGAATGAGGCCAAATTAAGCACCTGGTGGACAATAAGTAGCTGGCAGGGCGTGTTACGGAAGTAACAGTATCAATGCCTGGGGCGGGAATCAAACCCACGCCATGCCGCCAGGCAGGGCAAGCAGGTGGTAGGGATTCACATGCACCTGGATTTGCTTCAAAAAGCAAAATTCCAGGTACAGGAATGATTCCTTCCCAGGCAACAGCTGTGGGGCCTGTACTGGGCCCCAAAAGCTACGCCCAAGCCTTGGTGGGTTTGGCTGGGCCTGGGCAGGCTAATTTTAGCTGCCCAGGGCTTCTAGTTCAAGCCCACCCTCCATTTAGTAATTTGGGGTTCCCAATTGGGCACCCCTTTTTTAATCTAGTTCTTTTTTTCAGGAATTCCTGTCAAGCCAGTCCAAAAATGGTAATTGAATTGGGGAAAGCCCCATGACACCTGTAGCTAAACCTGCCAGAACCAATGACCAGTCAGGCAAAGATAGGCCACCAGCTTGCCAAGAAACTGTTACTGAAGACCCCAAAAATGGTCATGAAGCATCCAATCAACCAGCAGAACTTGAGATGCCAAACCTTGCCACCCAGATAGCACCAGAAAAATGCCTAGAGGCACCTGCTTGTGAGTAAGTATATAAGCCAGAAGCACTAAAAAAATTCTGTATTGTCATTATTACTAATAAAGTTGAAATAAACCTTTGGTTCACCTTTATAATTCCATACATATTTTTTGATAATCTTCCATCTGCAATCACCTAAGAACCAGTACTCACCCTCAGGGATTGAATGCCAAGCACCAGCTGACAAACCATAAGCATTTAATTACTACTGTCCACCCAACACTCCATTTGGCCCTGTGCATTTCACTGAGTATTCCCACAACCCCAATCACAAATACTGGACCTTGGAAGACTTGCAGTGGTACACCTGCCCAGACGCTCCCAAGGAACCCTACCAAATTGTCCTTGACGGCAGAGAAATCACTATATACCCTTTGATCTTCAACAGGAAATACAACAACCCTGCCGCCTACTTGATCCCAATGAAACCATCCCCAACTCCCAAACCAACCATCTCAACCCCACCCACTTCTAATGCCACTGGCCAGAGTAGTCAATTACTGGGAGTGCTGTACCTGGCACTCACAGGATTGATTGATTCTGCCTTGCCAGCGGCAGGACCCTGGACTGTGGCTGGGAAGGCCCTTTCTTACCTGGTAAAGTTAGGTCCTATCATCTGGTGGGCCATGCCAGTACCTGCATCAACCCCTCCCTCACCTGAAGGAGCATCAAAGTACTCCTGATATCCTGAAAGGGTAGCAGGATGATCAGAAGATTTAGAGCTTAACTGGCAGATGACTAAGATAAAGTATGGCAATATTTGGGAAGCCTAATATCTTATAACCTTTATTTAAAAATTACAATGGGGATTTATCTTGGCTTGGCAGGTACTTATACTGCTCAGTCAGGCCTCATTGTCTGGTTGGGTTTCTTGAGCTTAGGAAGACTGGCATTGGGATTATAGAGGGGGCAGGGAAGCATCAGGCACAGGCAGGCTGTCATTGGCTATCTCTGTAGAATGGGTCTTTAAACCCTTCTTTTTGATAACTTGATAATTGGTGTTAGGCAGATATTTAGGGCCAGCGCCATTTTCTCAAATCTGGACAGGTTTGAGACAATTCTCATTGGTGGAATTGCTAATTTTGCTGCCTAATCCATCAGTGTTGTGTGTTAGTATCTTGGGGTAACTCCTATTATCTAGAGCAGGTGTGTTATAATTGATTGCTATAGTGTTAGACAGGGTTGCAGGGCAAGTGTCAAGACAGGCTGGGGGCAGGTTTGGGGGATTTCTCATTGGTGGGGTTGCTGATTTCACCAACCAAACTGCCATTGTTGTTAGTCATCACTTCAGGTAAACTTTTGCTATTAGGCATGGGTGTTTTTCTTGCAAAATCTTGTAGTGTTGGCAAGGATTTTGATTCCGGTGGGTTGGCATTGACTTTCCTTGCAGGTTCACTATTGATGGGCTGCAGGCAGTTGATATCCTGGCCTTCTGAACTGGCAGGCTGCAGAAAATTAGGCTCAGGGTTTGACCCCTGCCCCATACCCTGGGTTTTGGATAGTGAAAGATTGCCATTCCTGACAGCTAGAATATGAAGGTTTTTCATCTCACAACTATATCATAGCATGGGCATCATTCTCAAGTTCTTATATGTGGTAATGGACTGATCTCCTTGTACTAATCTTAAGCAGAGGATCAACAATTACAGGGAGTATTTTCATGTAGTGGAGGATATGAATCTGGCAATATCAGGGACCCACTTGGCAGGAAACAAGTTCCCTAATTGGTGGGCCAAGGCCCCTAAGTTAAGCCCTGCTATTACTGAGTCAATGGGAACTGTGACCATGGCAAGGTGTCCTAGGTGACCAAAGTAGGAAAATCTTCCAAACATAGAGCTGAACCAACCAAGTATGTAGTATCCCACCACGTACGTTAAAAGGTAGAAGGAGGTGTAAGGTCTAACCAGAGAAGGTTTGGAAGGAGGAGGAGTAAATGTGCAACCATATTGGAATTTACGTCCCCAGTGGCCAGAGGGGTACTTGAACCATCCATGGGCTAGGGATTCCTTTTGATGGGCGTCATCTGGAGAGGAGTTGTACCAGTCAGTAGTGGATATTGGGTTTTACAAGGTTAACACCACCAACAAGAAGGAAGCTAGAAACCAGAACAGGAATAGAATTCCTCTCATGGCTTCAAAAATAAGTTATCAGGAGGTAAGTGAGTGGCAGATATAGAATAAAGTCTTTATTGTTGGAACAAGTATAAATAATAGGAAATGTTCACTTAAATACCAAAATGGTGGGGCTGTGACATTTAAGAGGATAGAGGGATGTGAGAGGATTTACATTGTGGCTTAACTGAGTTTAAGGCTGAACTTACTAAGTTTACCATGTACATATGAACCTGGATCTTAATAAAATGTATAAACTTAACATACAAAGAGAAGTAACAAGAGTAAACCACAAGATAAGAAATAATTAAGCTGTGGATTGGCTTAATATCAGCAGGAATCAACTGCAGAGCCTGGTAGGGATATAGTAATAATGAATTCCAGAGCGGCAAGCAAGCTACAAGCAGCCAATCAACAGCCGAGTGGTAAGTGATGTTATCACTGAACTCAATAACCTTTTTGAATTTGATTTGAAGTGCAAAAGCGAAATTTGATTTAATCAAATGATCATAAATAGGTAAAGTAAGCTGCCTAGTTGATTTTTGAATAACAATAGGTGTTTTGTGAAGGTTCCGGGTTCAATTCCTGTTCAAGTAAGGCATAGCAAACAAACTGGTGTCTAAAACTTGGTGGCTGTGTTGTTGTGTTTTTGTTTTCCCATTAAGGTTGTCAATAAAATTAAGGGAGTCAGGGAAGGAATCCCTGGCAGGCAAGGTGTCTTGGGGATGGGTTGGCAGTGTTGTTGGTGGAGACTGGAGACAGAGAATGTGGAGAAGGTAGTGCAGGAATATATCCTGGATTTTGGGTTAATGTTGTTTTCTACCTGTGTTTGATTCTTTGTCCACCTTTCTCTTGTTATATCAGTTGTTAGGGGTGAACAACTGTGATGCCTAATATAGTTGAACCTTTCAGGTCATATGAAGTGTTTGGGCTGCCATTGATTGTGGGGCCAAGAAACAGAAGGTTCAAGGATGATGTTGTGTGGTGACATAATGCTGACCCCTGATCTTAGTCTAAAAATGGTCAACACCTATGATATGATGGCCCACCAGGAAATTTTTTGAATCAAGCTGAGTGGCTTGAAGACGCCACTTTATTATGTATATTGGTATATCTTGAATTTATTATTTATTGTCTGTTCCTGTCAAGAATGACATTCTAATACTTATATCAAAAACCCTGGAATCAAACCCTGACCCTCTGGAGACAAAATGCGCCAACCAGGATGAAAAGGGACCTGCCAGCCTGCCAGTTGAGTTGAACCCTGGTCCTCAAAAGATACCTGGTGCCAATCAGGATGGAAAGAGACCCACCAGTCTGCCAGGTATCCAGACCAACATTTCAATACTTGTACTGAAAGCCCTGGGATCAAACTCTGGCCCCCTGAAGATGACTCATGTATATCAAGATGGACAGAGACCCACCAACCTGTTGAGTCACATACTTGAGTTGTTGAATTACTCCAAAACCCACCAGCTTGTTAGGAGAGATTCCCTGAATGGTTACCAGATTGCTGCCAACCTCATGCCACTGAGGACCCAGACTTATGCAGAGGTTGTGGCTTGCCTAAAGAAGGTTAAAAAAGGCCTAATACTGGCTCTGCCAATGAGCACCAGCTGCTGTCAGTCCCCTGTCTAGAACTGGCAACACAATTGGCTGGCTCAGGTGATATAGTGAACAGAGGCAGCGGAACAAAGCATCACCACTTCTGTTTGCCAGAGCTTTTCCAACCAGGATCTGTTGCACTCAAAACCTCGCCCCAAAGTCCACACCCTATTGGCAAAATGCTTTCAGACCTGAAGCCTGCAAAATTCAAAGAATCAAAATCATATGGTATAAAAACCCTGGTGGTATGAGGATGACTATTTCATCAAAATTGATAATGAAGTTTATGATCCTCTGGTTCCATAAAATTATACCCTATTTAGTTTTAGTGAGCTTCCACCTCAACTCTAGTCAAGTAGACAACAAGGCGCCCACTTGCTCTAGTGAGTAACCTGCCAACTCACTACCGGCACTATACCTGTCAGGGAATTCTTCCCTGACTACATCACTTTTATGGGTAATTTGGAAACAAACACCAAACCAAAGGACACCAGCAATCAAATTCCAGACACCCAGGTTAACTCTGGGGCTTACCCAGATGGGGATTGAACCCAGACCCCTAAGAACAGTGCTAATGTTAGTCAAAACTCAAACAGGTTACCTATATTACCTATTTATATTCAGCCAATTCATTTGGTTTTTGCTTTCAAATTTGAAAACAACTTTGAAAAGGTTAACAATCTAGTATACAACGTCACTTACTATCCTGCATCTGATTGGCTGCAAAAACTGGCTCTGACACTCTGGGACCCGCTCAATCTATCTTTAGAGCAAGCTATGTACTTAGTTGCCACTGATGCTCACTATTATCACCGCTTAATTGTGGCTGATTCCTGGACCCTCTTAGTTCCATATTTTATACTTAAGTTTATTAAGTGCCAGGTAGAACAACATATGATCAGAGTGATAGCTTCAGCCTATATTTTATTGAAACCTGAGCTTAAAGCTTCTTTCATTTCTTAGCCTCTTAAATGTTTTGTAAGATACCCAGTGAGATATATAAGGGAGCTACACTTATTATTCTTACCTGTTCCAACAATAAAGACTTATTTCTATTCCACATCTGCCCACACTTATCTTCTGATCTCTTATTTTGAAGCCATGAAAGTGATTCTATTCCTATTCTGGTTTCTAGCTTCCTTCTTGCCTGTGGTGTTAGCCTTAGAGAACCCAACACCAACTACTGACTGGCACAACTCCTCCCCTGACAATTCTCACCACAAGAAATCCCTAGCCCATGGTTGTTTTAAGTACCCCTCTGGCCACTCAGGACGCAAATTTCACTATGGTTGCTCTTTCACTCCTCCTCCTCCTCCAGCAGAGCCTTTGTTGGTTAGGCCCTATGCCTCCTTCTACCTGTTAATATATGTGGTGGGATATTATCTGCTGGGGCACTTTAGCTCTATTCTGGGAAGATTTTCCTATCTAGAACACTTAGGTCATCTTGCCATGATCAAGGTACTCATTGGATCAGTAATAGCAGGGCTCAACTTAGGGGCCTTGGCCCACCAGATAGGGAACTTGTTCCCTGAAAAGGGGATCACTGATAATACTGTTCCCCTGGAGCACCCTTTGGACCAGTGCATTTACTAAACACCCCCCAAACCCCGCCTACTTTGAGTTCAACTTGTAGAACATACTAATTTCTGACCCCTTAGCAAGGAGTAGAGTGACCAAACTATAGGACACAATGTAAATTGTTACGTGAGGCCGCCAAGATTGTTCAAAGACAAGTACAATTATCTTCCTGCCTACTTTATCCTATGACTCTGCCCTTAACCCCACTATCCAACCACCCAATGGAACCTACCACCACCACCAAGACCACGTTCACCCAGCTGTTTAGAGTACTCTATATTACCTTGACAGGATTGGTGGACTCTATGATGTCCAACTCTAGGCTCTGGTCTTTACTTAGGTGATATGTATCCTATATATCAAGTTAGCACCCATCCTATGGTGGGCATTACCCACTGGCCCAGTGGTACCCCATCCTGAGTCACCTAATGCATCTTCTTATGCCTGGCTTCCTGACAGTTCCTAGCATATATTTTCTTACTCAATGCTGGTCTCTGGTGTGCCAACACTGTTCATGTTGAGGTATCAATACCCTTTATGTGGTATTCTCAGCAGCCTTGGGGAGAGTGGTGTCTCTGGTTATAGGCAGCTATAAATATGTTTGCTGAGGGAAGAAAGTTCACATTTATACATATTATGGGTATTTGACAGGTGGCCTAGCGTTCACATGGAGGGGGTTCCCAGAGAGGCAATCAGGAGGTGAGCAACAAGAGCAGCCCCAAGTATTATGAGGGGAATCCTTAGGGCCCTTGTTTAAATAAATTAGCTTCTTTTTAAAAATTCTTTATTTACACTTTTGAATTTTTTTTAATACTTTATTGAAAGCTAATATTGGGCATAGAGAAATATGCTTGAGAAGTCTGTTGTGAATTTTTTTGATAAGTCTTCAGTCTACCAGATTCTTGATAGTGTAAACATATTGTGAGGGGCTTTCATTTATTTTGAAAAGACCTTTTTAGTGTGACAGAAATAGTGAGGTAGTATGAAGAGGTCACCATGTGGTGAGGAATAACCACCCAAATCCACAAGGTGTTGATGATTAGCCACCACCAAAGCTTCAGATACTGTTTAGTGAAATTTCCAAAAGAAACACTGGGGTTCAAAAAGATAATTAAACCCAACCAAAGAAGTCCCAGATAAATGGCCTGTAAAAAATCAAGGTATTTTCCAAATAGAGCTCTAGACATTGAGAAGTAACAACCATTGCAGTTTCAGATTCTTTATTAAAGACTCCAAGATTGGCAGACATTGGGGTAACGTTAGGCAGCGCCAATGACAAAGAACCCAAAGCAGGGCCCCATCTTCCATTTACAATCTGATTCAAGATCAGGTTATAAGGAATATAGATGAGTAGATTAACTACAGGATGAATTTTAAATAAAGTTAGACCAGGATATAATTTTTAGCTTATTGATTAATTTTTAGGGAGGACTCAACCCTTAGAGTTAAATAGTGAAAATTTTCCAATATGTACCAAAATTATCAACTCAGAAATACCACCTGAATTCATGGCTCCTATTATGTTCCATTATCCAAAGAGTACCTCATCCAGCGCACTAAAACCCCTTGTATAATTAATTCTTGCTGACCATTCTGATAAACAAGTTTGTATTGAGTGACCCCCGGATTACGTCTATTTATCAGCATTAACTTGCGCTGGGTAATTGAATCATGATAAACTGGAGCAGCAGTGACCCATTTTCAATCAAAGGTTTGATTTAAATCTGTCATTTTGGTTAACTTGGTTAACTGCTTTCCTAACTTCTGGCTTTTCAATTAGGATAGGCAATACCAGGAATTATGGAAACTACTGTGACATCCAGATGCTGTCAATCTTGCATGCTCATCCTATAACTTTGTTGTGATAAGAAGCCTTAGTGCCTGTTTTTAACTTGGCAAGGGTGTGTCACTTGATGTTGTCAGTACTATGCCCTTTATTCCTGGTGAGAAGGATTTCTGTGAAAGCTTCTTCCTGAAGCTTGATGAGTGTTTTGGTGTCAGGACTGAGAATTTAAGTCTCAACTGATATTTTCTATTTTGTTGATATTTATGCCAAGAATTTTATTTAATTGCTTGTTTTTTCTCTACCATCTTTGGTTGTCTATAATTCTTCAAATAATGAACTATTTCAGCCCAAAATAATGCCAGCCAAAAGCCCTTAATTTCAGCCTTCAGAATTTTACACTTGAAAATACATTTTTTAAATTTAAAACTGAGTTAATCTCACTTAAACATAATTTTCTTATCATCTCCTTTTCATGGAATTAGATTTAAAAGCCATCACAGTTCTACTGTAGATTCAGAACCTAAAGGTAAAAATGTGGTATTGTCAAATTCTTTTGCATAAACTCAAAAACTTACTGGAATATTTTTTTGTCATTTTATATAAAAAATTAAGTTGTTATGGGATGAAAATTACTCCATTAAGTTGGTTAGTTCATGAAAAAGAATTTGACTATCCCACATTTTTATCTTTAGGTTCTGAATCTACAGTATTATTTCAAGCAATTCAATATCTTCCTGTTTAGGATCATCAGTAAAACTATTGTCTTAATCTTATCTGTATTTTTTATAGCCTTGGAAATAGTAACTTATTAATGATGATTAAGCTCAGGACTTGATACAACTGCAGCTGTTGTTGAAAAAGCCTGAAGTCTTACATTCACCTAATCTTGAAATATATTGCTGATATGTGATATTGTTGGTATCTCTCATTGCTAAGAATAAAATTTGTGGGATGAAGGGGTGCTTTCATTATTTAATTGAAATTGAGAGAACTTATTAGTACAGTGGATTGAAATATTGTAGGTAAATACAAGGGAAAGAAAAAAGAGGTATGATTCTGAAGTGCAGGTGTCTGCCAGTTTGTGTAGGATGTTAAACAGTGTTTTATTAGCTCTCTCAACTATCCCATTGGATTATTAATGGTAAGAGGCAAAGAGCACGCCCCTCACACCCATGGGTTTCTTTAACTTTGGGATCACATGAGCAGTGAATTTTTTCTATTATTGGTAAGAATAAACTGGGGGAGCCATGGCAATTAATTATTTGTTCTAACATCAGCCTGGCAATTGAATCATCACTAACATATTGAAAGGCAATGGCTTCATCCCATTTTGTGAGATGATCTATTAATGCAATTATTTAGTAGAGGCAACCAACACACATGGGCAAGGACCCAACAAAATAAATGCTGATGGTATGCCAAGAAAATTTTGGCTTAACAGCCTTATACTGATACTTTGCCATGAATGGTTTCTCATGCTGGCATTATGCACAGCAATTCAGGGTCTCTTTCACATCAAATAGGAGAAATACCCAGTAATAATGTAGTTGGATTTGGTTAACAGTTTTCTGTAGTTAACCATGGTCAACTGCTTTATGAGCTTTCAAACAAGGGTATATCTTTCCAAAGGTCAGGAGAACAGATACTTGGCACCATTATAATACAGTAGTTTTCAAACCTGTTGAGATAAATGTATGTTAGTCAGTTTAGAACACATGAGCTCAGTATAAAAACAAAATCAAAGTGGATCCAAATCTATTTTAATTTAATATAAATTCCTTATTTTTTATTTCTTTTTTAGACTGATTTAATGTGTTCTAAACTGACTAATATATGTTTATCTCAACAGGGTTGAAAACTACTATACTTTTACAATTTCTTGTTTTTAACCTTATAGTTTTTTCTGAGTTTGTAGATAATTGCTGGTGCTTTGTCTGTTTTTTCTGCAAAACAGTTGTTCATCATTTTTTTGTAAATAATATAAGCTTGTGTGGCAACTATTGTCACAGTTGTTAGTCTTTAAAGGCAGTCAAAATTATGATGGCTGATGCCTGGGCAATGAGATATTTTGTAGCCAAAGGCTTGCAATTTCATTACCTATCTAGCTATGCAGCCTTCTGGCTCCCTGAGATTTTGGAGCCAGCAAAAACTGGCATGATATGTTATAGCTGTGAAGTAAACCCCATGCAGATATACCCTAATTTTTTTATAGGTGTATTTTACCGCTAGGCATTCACACTATATCACAGTGTAGTTTCTCTCATGAACATTGAATGTAAGGCTTCAGACTTTTTCAATAACATCTGAGGTTTTATCAAAGCCTGTGATCAACCATCACCAATAATTTACTATTTTTCAATAATAAGAAATATACAGCTAGGATTGAGATAATGGTTTTATTAATGTTTATAAACAGGAGGAGATTGGATCACTTGAGGTAATAGAACTATGAGGGCTTTTATAACCAATTCTATGAAAAGAAGATGATAGGAGAATTATGTTTAAACAAGATTAAATCAAAATTTAGAATCAGAAATATTTTTTCAAAAGTATTATTCTAAAATCTGGAATCAAGGGCTCTTGGTTGACACCAGTTTGGGCTGAAATGGTTCAGTATTTACAGAATATAGGTTAACAAAGATGGTAAAGGAGAAACAAATAATCAAAAAGAAGTCTTAGTATAAATATCAACAAAATAAGAAATATCAGTTAGGACTTAAATTTTAAATCCTGACAATAAATAGCCAGATAGCATGATAGCCCAGTTAGTATCTGACCTGTTTAATATTGAGGACAGTTTTATTTTTCAAGAGCAATAACATGATATGATATGTCTTTGTATACTGGGATGTTTTATTTTAAACACTTCACCTTGATTATTTTTCCTGCTTGTGTATCCCATGAAATCCTCTCATGTTAGTTGCCTGGGTAAACTCAAGGTATTAATTATATAAAATATAGCTCACATAAGTTCATGTCCATAATCTCTTGAATAACTTGATTGACTACATTTTTTTTGGCTTTTTTGAGACTGGACTTGAGGATATCTCTTGAGACAAAGCAGATGAAAATTGGCTCACTTCAATGGGTGTCTCAGGGATCCCATTGGTTGGAGAAAGATTTAATTTAATGTCTTTATGTTTGAGAACCTGACAATTGCCCTGGTCAGTAGTGGTCTCCAAATAGTGTCCAAACAACAGGGCACATTTTAATGGCAGAAACATAAAGCTCTTCATCATTCTGAGTGTAGTTAAAGTCCTTGGTGTATTCACCAGCTGTATCACCTCCTTGATCTTGGTTGTTGACTGCCCCAAACTCTTGAAATTGAGCATCAATAAGGGCAAACTTAACATCAATTGAAAAATCCATTTTAAGATTTCAATAAATTCTTAATAAAAGCCACTTGATTAAGTGTTGATAATTCTTTTTCTCTTTTGGAGCTTGATTTTTAGGTAAAATAAAGTAACAAATACATTGTTTTTTGTCTGGGTTTGTTTGCCATTTTGTAAAGTTACTCCCCTCTTTGTCCTTGGATAGGGAAATATTTCCCCGCTGCACCAAGAAATCCTCTCAAATCCCTGCTAAACCCCAGAATTTGCTAAATGATTTAGCACACACAATTGACGAGAGATTTTTCTTGGCTTACCCCTCTCAGGTGTCATCAGTTGACCCCCTGATTTCTGTTCCAACCTGGGAAGAATCCCTGATCAATTTAGATTACTTGATGGCTTGGTTTTTTTTTACACTTGAAGCAACTTCAAAATAACTAATCAGGGCGCGCTTCTGCCAAATCAACAAAATGCAATCTAGCTGGAGTTGATGTCCCCCTGAAGCATTCTTTAGGCAATGGCCAGTCAATTTCAGGGATTCTTTCCCTGACTACATGAATTATTTGGGGATTTCCTTAAAAGATACTAAAGTTAAGGGAACCAACAATCAAATTCTAGACACCACCTTAAAACCAGACGTCAACCTTGACAGGGATTGAACCCAGAATGTAAAGTCACTTCCCCCTTTAGCCTTGGATAGGACAATCTTTCCGCGCTGCACAAAAAAATCTGCTCAGAAGCCAGCCAAGCCCCTCAATTCCCTTGAAGATTTAGCCCACACAACTGATGAGAGATTTGTGCTGGCATACCCTTCTCAAGTGGTAAATAATGACTCTTTAGACTCTGTCCCCACTTGAGAGGAATCCCTAATTAATTTGGATTACCTTCTGGCTTGGGCTCAACCACATTTAAAATTAATTAAGTTCAAACATGCAGGTTGTGCTACTGCTAAACCATCAAATTCCAATCCAATTGGATTGAATGCTGATTTAAATCATTCCAGTATGGCCAGCCAATCAGAGTTGAAGCTGGAAATTATTGCAAAACCCTCCAACTCAATGGATAAGCCCTCACAAAATTTCTCTTCTGGCCAATCAGACCCATTTCCTGGGTCAGGTGACCTTTCAAATTTGAAGTCTGTCCCTTAAAGCAAGACAGGAGACTTTTGGTCCCCTGCTTGCTCATTCTTTTCAAATTAAAGTGTTAAGCTTTCTCTATCAGAATTTTAGTTTATTTTGGGTCTCCTATCTGGCCCTACAATTCTCTAAGATTTTTAGTAAAAGTTTCTTCTTACCTTACCTTCCCCTTGCCTCCTGGGCCCTTCTGCTTCTTCCTGAAGTACTTGCCTGTGTTGTCAACGTTAAAGTTGAAGCTTTCCTCTTCTGCTTTGAAGAAAACAACTTAATTTTAAAGATTAGTATTGAATTCATTATATTTACCTACTATAAGTTCAATTTTGTGCTCAATTTGCTTTTGCTCACACTTGAGCTTTATTTACACTTTGATAAGTTTTATATACGCTTTGATAAGTCTTTGTATATGCTTTTGAAATTGTTTAAACTGTGGTTGCTGTTCTCTATTTCCCACTGGTTTTACAGAGTTCTTCTGGTTGCTCCTGAGTCTTCAGTTTTTAATTTAAGGGTTAAAGACAACAAAATTATCTGCATTTTCTGGGCTCCTCTTCCAGATCCCAAACATGTTAGTCCCTCTGGCCAAGTTTGTGGCTTTCACCTTGGCACCGGCTCTGTTGATAATTTGGTCTACCTCTCCAGATCTTTGGGGATGTATCGCTGATTTTTCCTCTGAGTTGGTGCAAATCCTGATCAGCTCCTGAATATGTTCAAAGATATCCCCACACACGCTCAGGGTATATACACCACTAGTGAGAATGTGGTGAGAAGCCTGACCTGTGATGACCTTGACCTCTCTACCACCAAAACAGTCCCTGCTACACCCCTCAGTCTGGTCCACCCCATGCCCCTTTCCTCTGAGGACCCGCCGTCCTGGTTTCAACGGGAGGTGTGGGCATCCCAGAGCTCACTCCTAAGCGTGCATCCTGGTTGCTCAGCGGAATGATCTTAATGGGTTTGGATTCTTACTCTCCCTGGGTGTCTGCTGCGTCCTCCCTATGGACGACCCTTCAAGCAACCATGTCAGTCCTATACTGGATGGCGTCCTGGTGGATCCTCCCTCCAGGATGGGAGCCAAACTTAGTTAGTTTAGCCCCCCTCTCACACAGAACCCTACAGATAAGTCAAATGTTAGTGTATATTCTCTAGATGAATTTACATTACCTGTTTATATTGATTCCTTTAATTCAAGCTTCCTTTTTGACTTTGGTTCTGCTCCCAAAATCTTAAATAACTGATCAATACATGTCACTATATGTTTGAAAGCCAATTGGCTGCCTTGGGGTACCTTGGGGTACCTTGCCACTCTTGGATTTACTTCTACTATATGAAAATAAGGCTCCACACTTTAATTCTTATGATACTCAGCCCAGACATTTCTTAATTGTCCCTGTTATTGCAGTTTGTTCTTGTGTCTTCTCCTTATACTATGAGTTTATAAAAACTCTTCAGTCTCAATTTAAGAGACATATGATACAGATAGTGATTTAAAACACTATATTTATGAAAATTATTTGCAAATCCCTCTCATTTCCCCCAATAACCACTTAAATATTTCAGCCTTCATTTTGAGGCTATTTAAGTATACAAACCTTACCAACTCTTCTTGTTCCAACAATAAAGACCTATTTCTATTCCACATCTTCCCATACTTATCTTCTGATCTCTTATTTTGAAGCCATGAAAGGAATTCTATTCCTGTTCTGGTTTCTAGCTTCCTTCTTGCCTGTGGTGTTAGCCTTGGAAAACCCAACACCAACTACTGACTGGCACAAATCCTCTCCCACAATTCTCACCATAAGGAATCCCTAGCCCATGGTTGGTTTAAGTACCCCTCTGGCCACTCGGGACACAAATTTCACTAAGGTCGCTCTTTCACTCCTCCTCCTCCAGCAGAGCCTTTGTTGGTTAGGCCCTATGCCTCCTTCTACCTGTTAATATATGTGATGGGATATTATCTGCTGGGTTGCTTCAGCTCTATGATGGGAAGATTTGCCTACCTGGGCCACTTAGGTCATCTTGCCATGATTACGGTACCCATTGGATCAGTAATAGCAGGGCTCAACTTAGGGGCCTTGGCCCACCAGATAGGGAACTTGTTCCCTGTCAAGTGGGTCCCTGAAAATCAGAATACAAACTGGAAATTAATAAAAAACTCTTCAACACCCCTGAAATATCCCTGAGAAATTTCTCTCCTGGCCTATTAGACTCACCACCTGAGTCAGGTGACCCCTCAAATTCAATTTCATTCCCTTAAAGCAAGACAGGGGACTTTTGGTCCCCTGCTTGCTCATTCTTTTATATCAATCCATTAAACTTTGAAGTTTGAACTAAATACTTTGACCTTGGCTTTTGGAACTCCTTTTTGAGTTCTCTGAAAATCAGTAGAAGTGTTAGTAATTATTTTTAAGTTCTTTACCTTTTCTTTGGCCCATTTGAATCCGGCGGTCTACCCGGAATCATCTAGAGAAGTGTTAGTGTTTAAGTGTTTTCTTATTACCTGCCGTTTTCAAAAGCTCACTTTGAACTCAAATTTTAAGTTAGTAATCATTATAAAAACTTACTTGAATTTTTAATTTCTTTTGTTTTTGCTTGTTTTCAAACCTGCTTTCATTTCCATATCATTTAAAGCTGTTTCCAAGTCTTCTGATGGCTCCCTAAGTCCAAATAACTCTATAAGTCTCCCAATCTTTGTTGACTACCCCTGTTTAATTCAAAACTATTAATTCCAAGTGATGTAAACCCCTCAAGGACCCCCAAATCTTCTGAAGCATCTGAAAATAATACTCTTAGTGGTTAAGTTTATGGTGTTTTCTTTGGCCCCAGCTCTTTTGTTAATCTGTGTTACAAAAGTAACAGTTTTGAGGCCCCGGGCGGGAATTGAACCCACTCCTAGCCACCAGGCGGGGCTAGCGGGCAGGGGAAATTTGCCCACACCTGGATTTTTGCTTTTCAAAGCAAATCCAGGTGCGGGAACCATTTCCACCCTGGTGGTAGCTGAGGGGCCTGCTTTGGGCCCCAAAAGCTACGCCCAAGCCTTGGTGGGTTTGGCTGGGCCTGGGCAGGCTATTTTTAGCTACCCTTAAACCCAGATCAAGCCCACCCTCCATTAAGTAATTTGGGGTCCCCAATTGGGGTCCCCTTTTTTAATCAAGTCCTTTGGGCTCAAGAGAGCCTGTCAAGCCAGTCCAAAAATGGTGATCAAATACAAAAAACCCCAGAACCCCAGAAGCCAAACCTGCCAAAATCAATGACCAGCCAAGCCAAGATGGACCATCAAAAAGCCAAACAACTGTTCCTGAAAACCCCAAAAATAACCATGAAGCAGCCAACCAAACAGCAGAACCTGAAATGCCAATCCTTGCCACACAGATAGCATCAGAAGAATACCCAGAGGCACCTGCATGTGAGTAAGTATATAAACCAGAAGCACCTGAAAAAGTTCTGTATTGTCATCCTTACCAATAAAGTTGTTATGAACCTTTGGTTCACTAATCTGTTTCCCTACATATTTTTGATACTCTTCCATCTGCATACACCCAAGCGTCAGTACCCCTCTACTGGGATAGATATTCAGACTTCAGTTGATAAAATAGAAGCCTTTGACTACTACCACCCACCCAACGCTCCATTTGGCCCTGTGCATTTCACTGAGTATCCCACCAATCCTGACCACAAACCCTGGACATTGGAAGAATTGCAGTGGTACACCCGCCCAAACGCTCCCAAGAAATCCTACCAAATTGTCTGAGACAGCAAAGCAATCACCATCTACCCTTTGATCTTCAACAGGAAGTACAACAATTCTGCCGCCTACTTGGTCTCCATGGAACCTCCCCCAACACCCAAATCAACCATCTCAACCCCACCCACTTCTAATGCCACTGGCCATAGTATTCAATTCCTGGGAGTGCTGTACCTGGCACTCACAGGATTGATTGATTCTGCCTTGCCAGCGGCAGGACCCTGGATTGTGGCTGGGAAGGCCCTTTCTTACCTGGTAAAGTTAGGTCCTATCATCTGGTGGGCCATGACAGTACCTGCATCAACCTCTCCCTCACCTGAAGGAGCATCAAAGTACTCCTGATATCCTGACAATCTGGCCAACTTCACCTGACCTTTGGACTCATATCTTTTCCTCAGTGTGTGTTATGAGCAAAAATCCTTCCAGTCTTCTGCATTTTCCAGCCATCTTCCTTGTCTCAGGAGAGGCACTGGTCAAGATTCTGGCCTGTGACGACCCAGATTTGTACTCTTTCAATCACGTTTTGCTTGCTCCTGTTGCTGAGAGAGTACCTTCTTCTTCTCCTCAAATGAAAAGAACAACTATGCCCCCTGCAGGCACCTGAGGCCCTGACTTGTGTTCCCTCCTGCACCCCTTGGTTGCTTGCTGGCCTGTTGTGGATGGCACTGAATGCCTACTTTCCTCAACTGCCCCATGTATCCTCCTTGTGGTCTTCCTTCAGAGCAGCAATTCTCTTGTTTCAGTGGATAGTATCCTGGTGGTTAGTTCCACTGGGATGGGAGCCAAACTTAGTTAGTTTAGCTCCCCTCTCTCACACATGTGTAACTTTTGTGCACTTTCTATTTGATGATTCAGTGTTCTTAATATGCTTTTTCTATAGGGATATTATAGATCCAGATGTCATTTGGAATCTGGAATATTCATGAGCAAGTTTGATTTGTTCAATTGTGTACAGTGGCCCAAAAAAATACCCGGCCAGCAACATTTTAAAGAAAAAAAGTAAATTTCAATAAATGAAATTTGCTATAAAGAGCATGAGCAGATGCACCACAGATTTTTACACAAGTATGGTATATAAAAACGCGAAAACAAATAAATAGAAAGAAAATTTTAAAGAAATTCAAAAATATTTAAGAATAAGAGCTGCACCTTTAAGTAGATTAAAGCACATAAAATGAATATGAGACAGCACCTCTTATTCAAACTTACCTAGATTATAAAATTGGGGTTAGAGAATCTTTTGCACAGAAAACATGGTTAAAACAAGAGAAATACCTGAGTTTATTTTTGGTCGAGTTGTGCAAGCTAAGGAAATGGGTTTATCCTATAGAAAGATAGCCAAAGAACTCAAGATTGGCAAAGAAACTTCCTGAGAAATTTACCTCAAGTTCCAGGAAACTAACTCAGTGAAAAATTGCCTGAGATCAGGCCGTCCTAAAAAAACTACTGCTCAAGATGATTGGTCTATTGTCAGAATAGTTAAGCAAAATTGATTTATAACTGCCACTCAAATTAAGGAGACCATCAAAAATACCTTGGAAATTGATATCTCTGAGGCCACTGTTTGCAATAGACTCCATGAACTGGGGTACTATGGCCGTGTTGCAAGAAAAGAACCTCTTATAAGTCCAAAGAATAAAGCCAAAAGATTGGCCTTTGCTCATAAGTATGTTAACTATCCTGTATCCTTTTGGGAAAAGGTGATTTGGTCTGATGAGACTAAAGTTCAGCTCTGTGGATCTCAGAGATGCCAAACTGTCTATCGCAAAGCTGATGAAGCTTAAAAAATTGAGTGCTTGAAACCCACTGTTAAAAATGGACACCAGGGTGTCATATTTTGGGGCTGTTTCACAGCCAACACAAGAGGGGCAATCCAGCCGATCAGTGAGAAGGTAAATCCTGATGTTTACAGAAGAATCCTTGATTGGAATCTCCATCCATTTATGAAGGATCTGCAAGAACCGGCCAGTTATATCTTCATGCAAGATAATGCTCCTATCCACAAATCCAAGAAATCCTTAAAATACTTGGATGATAAACAGATTGTTTGTTTGGATTGGCCTCCTCAAAGCCCAGATTTAAATCCCATTGAACATCTTTGGGATGTTGTCAAATCCAATTTGCCAAAAACCTCTAAACAATCCATTATGGATCTTAAATTTGGAGTGGCAAAAGCATGGGAAGAAATTCCTATGGAAACTTTAAAGAACCTAGTCCATTCTATACCCAGAAGACTTGCTGCTGTGATTGAAGCCAAAGGTTGGCCTACAAAGTACTAAGTCCATAGTATATTTGGCTTTGAAATATATTATTATTTTATATTAAATATTCATATTTTTGAAATCTTTGTATTTTTTCTTCCTATTTATTTATTTTCACGTTTTATATACCATACTTGTGTAAAAATCCGCGGTGCATCTGCTCATACTTTTTATAGCAAATTTCATTTATTGAAATTTACTTTTTTTCTTTAAAATGTTGCTGGCCGGGTATTTTTTTGGGCCACTGTATCATTAGCTTCAAGTGTGGCTATGTTTTTTCCTAGAGATTGATGTGTTATATTAAAATATTAATGGCTCTTTGTCCCCTGATGTTACTGAAAAAACTTGTGCCAGTTATGTTTTGCTCTATGTGACTTTAGTTTGCTCTAAGTGGCTTTGGTCCGTCAATCTCAACGGCTCTGAAAAGTACAGTACTAGGGATGCTTCGGCCCAGCCATTATTAGCTTTCGGCTCTAGGCCGCTACAGCTAAAACGGAATCACTTCATATTTAAACAGTTCTAAATAAATATTTATTAAAACTGGTCAGGAGCCAGAAACTGGGCGTGGCTGCCTGGGGCTTGGCCGAAGCAGCCCTATACAGTACTGTATTCATTTAAAGTGAGGCCTCCGCTTTCACATTTAAAAAATAAACTACACTAGCTTGTTAAAAGCGATTATATATGCTCCTGAATTTGAGTAGGTTTAAAATGGTTTGAAGCCAAATATGTGATTTTTTAACCAGATAGTTGACAAGATATTGCTGAAGCTAATGTTGCAACTTACAACCTACTTTTTAATTATTTACAATATAACTCTGCATACCAGGCTTACCTTATTTTCAACTTAATGTTATCAGAAATAAAAGAGTCTATCAGCAATTTAATTTGTATCGTGGAAAAATATTGGTTAAGTCAAATGTAATTACTTAAAGCTCGTAAAATGTTTATAATTTGATCCTTACGGTGCTTGATTTTTATTGTTATTGTAAATTATGAATAAGAGCAGTGAAGAGGTTATTTGGTTTAACAGGATCTACAGCATACCTATAGAAAACTCAGATGCCGAATTTAGGACTTATAAGAGGTTCATTTGCCAAATAAAATAGCTCAAACAGAGATATCAAAAGAACTTAGGTATCTGCTATTTAGTGAGGAATCTTACATCAGATATTAGTAATAGTTGAGAGTCTCGTTTTATGAACCCCAACTTACTTGTTTTTGTAGTTGCTTACATTCAAAGATGGTTAGAGAACTATAGCTTGTCTTTAAAGCTTGTTACAAGTCTTACTTAGTTTATTGAAGTGATGAATAAAGTAAATGAAGCAGAAGTATATATTTAAAAGAAAAGGCTTGAATTTGTGAATTGTAAGCCAAGAAAATAAATTGATATAGTAGAGAGGCCCGTGTAGCATGATACGATGTGGAAGAATCACGCCCAATCTTAGTGACCAAATGAGAGACGTCCTCGATTGATGTTTTCTAAAAAGTCATATAATTCTTGGCGATATGGACTTGGGCTAACAGTTACATCAGAAACTTCCGAACCTGATATATTAAAAGCTCCCTCTTCATGTTGTTCGATATCAGCGTAACTTAGTAGCCCTAGGTTGAGAGACGCTGCTGTTTGGTGGACACCAATGCTACATAGAAACTGGCGAATGCTGGAAGGACCGAAAGGACGGGGAAACCAGATTTGAATCTGGCCAGCATGAACTGTGAGCTTCCAAACTCCAAACTCAATCAAGCGTTCGACAACCAGAAGTAAATCCAGGAAAGACCCCTTTAGGGATTCCGTCTTCAATATAAGTTGGTTAACAGCCTTTCGATAATTGGCCTGGGGTTTAATTAGAATGACCACAGATCTGCTGTAAGAATCAAAGAAATTAGTTTTGAACACTCTAGATAATATTTGGAGATGGTAGGTCTCCAAATGAGACGATAGAAAATATCGCATATCAGAGGTATCAAGGTCTTCTATGCAGCAAGGCAAAACAGCGTTGCGGATTTTTCGAACTGACTAGACCGCTCGACTGATGATCAAAAGGTATAACATAATCGTTGCTGCCCATATGATTTAAATAGAGAGTAAGAGAGCGAGCTGCCTGGTAAATATGAAGATCATAAAGTCTAGAATACCACTGAGGTGGAGACAAAGGAGACAAAAGTGACTTCACCGCCTTATTGATAAATGCAACTTTGAAGAACTTGGGGTTTTTGGAGAGAAAACTTTGGAATTCGCTTAAAATACTACTCGGCTGGGATTGAGAAGGGATAGTCGGCTTCAAAAACCCAGACTCTGATGGTGAGCCTTGCAAAGGAGTAAGAGTAAATCTAGCTCTGAGTAATTGTAGAGTTTTTTTAGCTTCTACTATAGCTGTTGTACGGAAAATACTGATGTTTTGATAGGTGGCTTGTGATAGTAACCCTCTATTTAACTTCATCTTTTTATCGATGCCTGAAAACTTATTAAAATGATTGGGTGAGGGATTCTGCTGCCCAAAGATGCAGCGGTTGATTCCCTTCAAAACTGCGGATATCTTTGAAGCCATGTTGAAACGGAAGACCTGGTGCTTCTTAAAGTCCAAAGCTAACTTATAAAGACTGAACCTTTGGAGAAGAAAACACAGATTTATTCTAGCTTTTTTGGCTTTTGAAGGTGACTCTTATCTCAAATCTATTTGTCAAGACCAGAACTGCTTCGGCCAGCTTTTGACTCAGAAGCATTCTGATTCAGAGAATTATTTAAAAATACTCTTATATTAAGCAGTTTCGTCTTGGCTGTAGCGGCTAAGAGCCGGAAGTTGTCCAGGGCTGGGTCGAAGCATCCCTAACCAAGACTCAAATCACCTATTGCATACCCAATACTTAGCCGACAAATTAGCCATTGTCTATAGGCTTGGGCATTGATGAATCACATTATCGTTATCATTTCATTAAAGCGCTTTAAGTTTAGGGTTTATAAGCGATAAGCGATTGTTCAAGAATCTAAACTCAAAGGAACTAATTTAATTCCAGATTTGTAAAACTGTCACAACTTTAAAACAAAGGCTACCAAAGCACCGATTTGAAAGGATGTAGATTAGGGTAGGGACGAAAACATGACGACACAAACACCATTTTGCATTATTTTGATTTGGGGGTCGTAGCTATTCCGGATTTAAATGCATCCTGTTATAATAAAAAATATCTGTACCCATAACAGTTGTCAGGAGCAGAACATAAATTGTTGTGGTTTTCAGACATGAAACAGATAATACCATCTGTGTTTTAAAAAATTATAGCAGCATTAAATTATTTTATCATTATATATATATTTCACTTTAAAAATAGGCGCAACTTATCAAAAATGATATATTTTAATCACAAGTTAAAAGTGAGTTTTAATTAAGTTAAATATACTATCAAAATATGGTGTATCAAAGCTGCAGGGTCAACTCCTGGCAAAGTTCTGCACAAGAGACCCTGTACCACTTGACTTGACTATTCTGGCACTTGAAATCAAATGTGGAAGTCAACTTGAATACCAAACAAGAAAACAAGAACTGAAAACATTCCAGTGGCAACTCAATTTAGCGCTTCACTCACTAGTAGGAACAAGTCACCCCCTGCCCTTCCAAATAATTGATCAGTAGGAAAATTGTTCCTTCTAAGCAATTCAGCACAACTATATAATCTCTGATATCTTAATAAAGATAATCATCTAGTTTTCAAATATTTTCTCCTTGTAACTTGTTAATACAGCACAGTTATGACATTGGTAGCACAGATAGGATATTCACATCTACACAACTTAAAGAAAAAAATCCAGAAGATAGCCCTCCCTACTGGATGGCAAAGATATGAAGAAGGCCAGGACCCCTCACAAAATGCACTGTCTTCAAAAATATTCTTGTGCCCACTGAACAATACAACTTTCTTAGCATCCAAGAAGTCTTAAACCCAACTGCAGCCCAAGACGTACCTGAAATACCTAATATTGTATTTTAGCATCTATATGTAGCAAAGATTAGGACATTTGCAAGACTACACCAAGAAAACACCAACCTCTGAATCCAAAGCACCCAGAACAAGTTCTCACAAGTCGGCTACCCCCAAAGACTCTGAGCTAGCAAGATCACCCTATGAGTAACAGTTGTGGCTTTCTAATTTGTGAGCAACTGGTTTGAAAGAAACTCTAATCATAACAAAGACTGAAAAGAATTTAAGAAAACCTTTCTGGAAAAGCTTGCCATTAATTACTTTGACATAATGATAATGACAGAACTCAGAACCTTCAAGTTGTCAGGAATTTTTGAGGAATACATTGTAGCATATGAAGACATTTGAGACCAAGCTCCCAACAGCATTAACTTTGATAAAGCTGGCCCATGAATGAACTTCTATAACAGACTCCCAACACACATTAGACGTCAGTTTGATATGAGCTGATGCAAAAACCTCCAAGAAGTATTCTTGAAAGGAAAACAAGATGCTCAAAAATCTGACAACCTACACATAATCAGCAAACAAAAGGAGAGCCCCTTGGCCAGAAACAACACTTGTCCTAATAAACAAGCCAATTAGGACAACAATCCTAACTCTCAAAGTGAAAATTGGAAGGCTCAAGAAAACTAGATAAGTACCAAAACTGCACCTGAAGAGGAAAATTGACAGGAGATTACTTGGCCAAGCTACATTTCCTGACTTTAAAAGACCTGTATAGGGACCATGACATGAATTCAATCAACATGATCCAAGTGCCCTCCAGCAGTCCTATACTGATTGCCACCCAAACTGAAAATAAACTTTTCACTTAGCCTTTTTTCAGATATCAAGGTACAACACTTTTCGACACTGAAGCAGACCAGACCCTTATTGACAAAAAATTACCAACTTCATGAAATTACTTATAACCAAGAGCAACATCAAAAGAGTTATCATGAAAGGCAACCAAAGCACCCTAGTCACTAAGGAGGCAAACCTTCCCAGGCACAGATATGGGATGTGCAAACTACCCTTGATGGCCCTATCATTTTAATACTCAAGTATTATATAGTTCTTGGCCTAGATTATATGAGAAAAACAAAACCTCATATTGACTGGGACAGCTACACTCTCACCATATAGTGAGAAGAGGTACACCATCATGTATACTTTACACACCTTGATACCCTTATTGTCAGGATATCAGGAGTACTGTGATGCTCCTGCAGGTGATGGAAAAGTTGAGGCTGGTAACAGCATGGCCCACCAGATAATGGAACCTAACTTTACCAGGTAGGAAAAGGCCTTCCCAGCCACAGCCCAAGGTCCAGCTGCTGGTAAGGCAGAATCAATCAATCCTGTGAGTGCCAGGTATAGTACTCCCAGGAATTGACTACTCTGGTCAGCGTCATCAGAAGTGGGTGGGGTCAAGATGGTTGGTTTGGGTGTTGGGGGTGGTTTCATTGGGATCAAGTAGGCGGCAGAATGATTGTATTTCCCATTGAAGATCAAAGGGTATATAGTGATTTCTCTGCCGTCACGGACAATTTGGTATAGTTCCTTGGGAGTGTCTGGACAGATGTACCACTGCAAGTCTTTCAAGGTCCAGGGTTTGTGATCAGGATTGTGGGGATACTCAGTGAATCACACAGGCCAAATGGAGCATCATGAGGGTAATAGTAATTAAAGGCTTTGGTTTTATCAATTGCTGCTTGGCTATTGATCCCTGAGGATGGGTACTGGTGCTTTAGTGATTACAGATGGAAGAGTATCAAAAATATGTAAGGAATCATATTGATGAACCAAAGTATGATGGAAATTGTGGGATAGTAAGAATCTGTATCTAAGTGGTGGGGAATTACCACCCAAATCCACATAGAGTTAATGATTAACCACCAACGCAGCTTCAGATACCATTTTGTAAAAATTCCAAATGAGATACTAGGGTTAAGCAAAATGATTAATCCTAAACAAAAGAGCCCAAGATAAATGGCCTGGGAAAGCATCAGAGTGTCTTCAGAGTAAAATTCAGGACATAGATATACAATGAGATTTTCAGCTTTGAAGACAGGTGTTACAACTCCGAGATTGGTAGGCATTGAATTAACATTGGGTAGTGTTGACGACAAAGTGCTAATGGCCGGGCCCCATCTTCCAGTAATGATCTGGCTGAGAATCAGATTGTAGGAGATATAGCGTAACAACCCAACTACTGGATGAATTTTTAAAATAAAATTAGACCAAGGGATATGTGATTTTTATTGAGTAAATTTTTGGGAGGACTCAACTCTTAAGAGTTGAAACAGTGAAAATTATTCAATATATATCAAAAATTGACTGAGCAATACCGCCTGGATCCTGGGCACCTATTCCTTCCACATTGTCAAGTGAGTATTTAGTCCAGGTTGCAAAGAACCCTTGAGTGACCAACTTCTGATGGCCATGCTGATAAATAAGCTCATATTGGGTGACCCTTAAATTACGTCAATTTATCAACATCAACTTACAGGGGGAATCAGATTCAACCGGCAAACTGGGGCAGCTGTAACTCATTTTCAATCAACCGTTTGATTCAAGTCTGTTAAATCAGTCAATTTTGTTAAAGGTTTTCCGGCTTTCCGAGCTTTTCTATTTGGCCGGATAATCCCCGGCATTATGGAACTTACCGTAACACAAAGGTTCATAATGCCTTTATTTGGTAAGGATGATGATACAGAATTTTTCCAGGTGCTTCTGATTTACATAATTAATCACATGCAAGTGTCTCTGGGCATCCTTCTGGTGCTATTTGTGTGGCAGGTTTTGTCATCTCATGTTCTGCTGGTTGGTTGGCTGCTTCATGGTCATTTTGGGATCTTCAGGAACAGTTTCTTGGCTTGTTGGTGGCCCATCTTTTCCTGACTGGTCATTGGTTCTGGCAGGTTTGGCTGCAGGAGTCATGGGGTTTTTCTCAATTTGATCACTATTCTGGGACTGGCTTGATAGGCATTATTGAGGTAGAAGAACTTGATTAAAAAGAGGTCCCAATTAGGAACCCCAAATTACTAAATGGAGGGTGTGTTAGAGTGAAATGGTATGTAGCATGATTCAAGGAAATGCAATGAAGATATAATAAACAAATTGTGATTTGCTTGACTAGCAGGAGACCAAATTGGGAGAATGGTTTCAACATCTTGAATCCAATGGTTGTATTGTAAAAGATTGAGGTCAAAATTGTCAATAAGCAAATGACTTTCAAGGGTAAATTAGAGAAAGAATCAGAAGGCATTGGCATGTAGAAGGCAGGCCAGGTCGCGGCCATGGAGTCAACAGCCACCTTGACTGCCACAATGGCTAATCTTTCAAGGACAGGGGCAAACAGTCCCAGATACACCATCATTTTGGGATAAACTTTCTTTTATTTCAAGAGAAATTAAGCTATCTAGAAACAAGTTTCTAGAGGGGAATGAGAAAGTCTTAAGGGAGTTCAGGATGGGAGAGGAGGGGGTTCTGTGGCATCTGATTGGCTGGCAAGAATATTTTCAGCAGTTGAAGGTCCTGCATTGGAATTCAAGTCAATGACGTCATAATTCAAAAAATTCCAGTGACCAGTGGGTCAAGCGCTGCCATCCCCAAATAGTGTATAACGCGTAATTTTCTTGTCATAATTATTTGGGGGAAAATAAGGCAGGTCCAGATTTTTAAGGGCTATTTGGGCAACCCCAGCTTTGACCCATTTTTTGTCCATGACAGCATTTAAGTTGTCTATTTCTTTTAAGGGTTTGGCTGCAGTTCTTTGCTAGTTTCTAGTTTTACGAGGGCACACTATCCCTTTCATTTCATTTTCTACTATAACAGGGTGGGTTTGAACTGGGAGCACTTGACAGCTAAAATTAGCCTACCCAGGCCCAGCCAAACCCATTAAGGCTTGGGCATAGCTTTTGGGTCCAGAATGGGCCCTGCAGCTGTTGCCAGGGCAGGAATGATTCCTGCACCTGGATTTTTGCTTTTCAAAGCAAATCCAGGTACAGGCAAATCCCTGCCACCCGCTTGCCCTGCCTGGTGGCATGGTGCGGGTTCACTTCCTGCCTGGGGCTTCAAAACTGTTACTTTCATAACACTTATGAGGTTATGTATTAGTAAAGATTAAAGAAACAGAGAAAGAAAAGATTGCCAGCAAGATTGACTGAAATACATGTATATAAGAGATTATTCATTTCAAAAACACAGAAGCCTCAAAAAACAGGATCTCATATGTTAGCAATTTTTTCCAAGAACTTCCCTCTGTATTCCAGAAAAAACTGTTTATAGTTAATATCTGAAAGGGGTATTTAACACAAAATTTTCCTAAAAGAAAGTGTCACCAAAGCTCGCTCTATCTATTGTCTAACACTACAAGAGGACAACACACTAAAAGAGTACCTAGATGAAGCATTAAAAAAAGGGCTTATAAGACCATCCAAGTCTATCTTTGGTACACCTGTCTTTTTATAGCTAATTAAGATGGAATTTTACCCCTTGTTACCAACTACAGAGCTCTTAATATAGTCACAATTAAAAAATTATCCCCTGTCACTGATTAATGACCTCTTTGATGCCTTAGAAGATCACAATCTTTCACCAAAATTAACCTAACTGCAGGATACCATCAAATCTAAGTTAATCCTGAAAACATCCCAAAACAGTGTTTGGGATCAAATATAAGTTGTTTGAATGTGTTTTCCTTAACTTTGGTATGATAAACACCCCCAGTATCTTTGTGACATTCATGAATGAAGTGTTCAAGGAAGAAATTGGGAAACACATCATATTCTACCTGGATTACATAATAATCTACAACCCTAGCAAAGAAAATCACTGAAAATAAGTCTGTATGGTGCTTATCACATTGCAAGACAGCCAACTAGTAGTCAAACCATCCAAATGCAAGTTTTTTCACAGATTTACCTTTTCTAGGGCATATAATCAGCAAAGAAAGAATAAAACCAGACCCTGAAAAGATAAGAGCCATAACTGACATGTCAGCACCTCAAAACAAGAGTTAACTTTGTTCCTTCCTGAAAACTATTGTGTATATCAGAATGTTTATCCCAGACTGAAGAGTGTTGACCATCCCACTATCTGCAATCACTGGCAAAACAACCAAAAATTTCTGGTTGCTGTTACAAAAAGACCATTTCTGCCAGTTAAATAACTGCATGGTAATCATACCTATATTACAGTACCCCAATATAAAAAAAGCCTAAAAATTAGAAGCAACACCTGTGACTATGTCATTAATGGAGTTTTTTAATAAAGATAACAGACAAGTACTTTATCCCTGTTGCATGAAGCTCAGGGAAGCTCCAAGATGGTGAAAAGAGATACCATATTCACAACAATCAATTAATAGTAATTGTTCATTGTCTAATGAAATGGTGTTATTCCCTGGAAGAGGCAAAAATATTCAAAGTAAAAATTAACCACAAATAACTATTGTTCTTTAAAACACAAAAAATGTCCTCATAGAGGCAAGCTGAATGAATGAATGTTATTCAAAGATACCACATGATCATTGAATAAAAACTAAGTCAAGAGTTGATTATGATAGACACCCTATCAAGGTTGTACTGTAAACATCTACTCTGCACTAATAATTAAGACCCTGATTGACCCATTTTAATAATGAGGAATCTTTCAGAAGGCTTCCAACCTGGTACCCAATGGACTTAAAATAAAAGGTACTCAAGAACAAACATATTTTAAAAAATGTCTATGGTACTCTTCACCGCATACTGCTAAGTAAAGATACAGTATCATATGTCCCATCAGCACAAAAGATTGACACAATCCTTTCCTACCACAGAAATTTTGGCCACACCTGTGACAGGAATCTGTATGGATATCTTAAGACTTGCTACTGGTGGCCCAATATGCTGGAGAATATTAAAGAAGTGCTCAAACAATGCAAAGTATGTGAAAAGTATGCATGCTCTAAGGCACCCATCAAGCCTGTGATGCCAGTATCAATCACCTAACCCTTCAAGGTATGAGCACTGGATATTGTAGAACCCATGTCATGAATAAAAAAATCAAAAAGCATGTTATCAGAGCCATTGATTATGCAACAAGATGGAACGTGGCCCAAGCCACAAAAGAACTCAAAGAAAATGATGTGAGACAGTTTGTTGGCAAAGAAATCATAGTCTAATTTGGAAAGCCTGAACTCCTGATTACATATTAGGGACAGAGATTAAGGACATTGGCACAAACATCTACCTTGGTAAAAACAGATTGCAGCATAAAGCTAGCCCTTATCACCCTCAAGCAAATATGAGAGTATAAAAACTGAAAAGTTCCCTTGTAGAGACACTCAGTAAACTATCATCCAATGACCTGAACCTCTGGGCTGATATGCTACCACCAGCACTAATGATGTGTCATACTGTTGTAAACCACAATCGGGCAAAAGCCTGTATGAGCTTGTCTATAGGCACAAAACAGCCAGCATTAGTACCACTCTTGGGCCACACCGACTCTTACCTAAAAGGGTACCTGAAAACAATGGCCTTGAAGTACAACAATCTATAAAAGCCAGGAAGTCAAAGAAAAGAAAGGGAGTGGAGGGGGAAGCAATGCCACTCCAGGAAAACCATCCAAGAAGAAGATGGGGTTTGGGCAGCAAGCCACAACCTACAAAAAATATAGACCAGGGTTAAGGGGCCCAGCGTTACCATGGCTGGTAAACTTAACAGCAGATACCTCAACAAGGGATCAGCACTATACACGGCTGAAACTTGTGCACCATGGTCAACTCTACCAATGTAGGGCAAGAACCGCCCACTGCAGTTCCCAACCACCTGTTCTAAATGTCAAACTGGATCAGTACCAAGCTCAAATCTCAGATACCTAAAGTCCCGCTTTTCAGCACCTGAGTGGATGTTGCAACATCTACAGCTACTCTCTCCCAGGAAAGCCTTTCTGAGAAATTCCCCAATTGATGGATAAGCGCCAGCATCCTTATCTGGCGCCCACATTATACTGGGACCAACTGTTTTGGATCCCAGACAGGACGTTAACTGGACAAGCCCCATGGCTACCACAGACTGCATGGATAGTGTTGGGCTTTTCATGATACTATCCAATCATCTATTACCATACCAGAAAAAGTATCCTTCCCTTCTCACCCTCTCATTTACCTCAATCTATACACTTGCAAGAAGTATATACCCACCATCACCAACAATTCCCAGGAGACTGCAGGGGGGAGAAAACTGGCTGAGCTTCTTAGGCAGGGGGCTGAACTTTACTGGTCAAAGCTTTTAAAAAAATCCCAGACTTCATTTGTGACAAATGGGGCATGTGCTCCACCTTGCCACAAAGGCATTTGGCAAGGTGGACCAGGCCAGGCCCCAAATTATGGAGACCATAGTTGCCATGAACCAGTTACAGGTGAGAGATGACCACAGACTCTGGCAACTATTGCATAAGGTCAGAAGAACTGCAAATGAGAGTAAAACAACCCAAGAAAAGCTTAGGTAAAGCATTCCCTCAAACAACAAGAGAAAATGGTTCCACATAAAATTTATTTTTTTTGAAATTTAAAATCAAATTTCAAAATGTTGATTTTTATGCCAAACTGGGGGTTTTTGTTGTTTTTTACTCTTTTATTATAGTCTTTTAGGAAATCAAGATAACTCTCAGGGAGCTATCATGGTAGGTTTTAGGGAAAAATATAGAAAAGTCCATAATGAATATGGAAGGAGGGAGATGATTGGATGAAGAACAGAAAAGGGAAATTTTATTATCCAATAGAGGGTTTTTGGAATCCAACTTCTTCAGTTGGGTTTGTTATACCATTAGGGTAGCCAACAATGCTGCAGGGCCTTCTACAACCCTTTCTTACATTTAAGGGTGGGAATAGAGTTGGAGCGGGAATTAGATGTCCCAAAGCAGACCAACTAGTGGTATGAAGAGTTATGAGAGCAATTCTTAGGCCAGGGGAACCCAACTGATCTTTGCATGAGCAGAATCCAAGGAGACCTGGCTCAGCTAAAGTTGAGGAAGCTGTCTTGGATGCACATAACCCTACACCCAGCTTCTCTCACACATGACATTTAACCAGGGGTGCCTCTTGGGTGGGGCATCCTCAGAACAGTTCCACGAGTAACATTGTGTTGGTGTTCTTAGACTTTTCAGTAACTCTTTGACACAATATCCAAACATAATTCAGTGGAGATCCCCAGGCATTTGGCAGGGATCAAGTGAAAGCTAAGGAAGGCATAGCTTTACACTCACATCTGCAACTTATAGCTACAACTATCTTAAATAACATGTTGTCCTAGAAAGCCAGGGCTACCAGATGCACTTTCACCTGGATAGCATCTAGTAGAATCTGCTAAGCGCTAGGCCACCCAGCCTAAGATAAAAGGCCTAGTGATCTATTGCCTTATGAAGATTGGGTTAGATTACATCAGCATAGTCATAAATCACCTCTTGCTCATAGCGGTCATCTGCTGGCTGGCTAGCCCTGGATTGTGGCCTGGGAAGGTGCCTGCCTCTGCTCTTCAATCAGAGCAGCTGTTGAAAGCAGCTGCATATGCACCTGGCTGATGTCCTGGACTGGCTGCCCTTAGTATGCTGGGCTGCATAGTAGCTACCCTGTTCAAACCACTCTAGGCTGGGCCAACTGCTGGGCTGTCCTGATGCTGTTTTGTTCTCTTTCTTAATGGAGCAGGTAGGCACCCTGGATTAATGTGGGTAGATGGACCTAGCCATATTGGCATGTCTACTGTAAATAAAGACTTGTATCAATAATGTCTTATCCCTGTGGACTTGAAATAAGTGTTATCCTTTTCCCTTAGTTCTCTTTACTACCCTGTATTTTAGATGCTAGAGCAAAAGGTAGGGCTGCTATCATACAGCACAATTTGGGTTGTGGGCCCATTCAGACATCTTGCATATGTAGACTCAAGGGCAGATACCTACGCCAAAGCCACTGGTTCTTCCTGTGCATCCATAATATTAGGATGCATAGGATTTCATCCTGGTAGACCAGTATCTACCTGGGGTATCAGTTTCCTGCCAGGCGTATACATTTATCCATACACTATGGCTAGGACCAATCTCTCTCACCTTCCTTTAGGAACAGCTGGCTTTGGAAGCCCTTCCACCAAACTTTGCGGCAGGCAGTACCGGATCTGCGGGAGCTATCTAACCCAACCCCCATGGGGTGATGTAAAGCCCCAGAATATGAGAGAGTATTTTAGCAAAGTATGGTACCAAGTTGGTGACTTGGAATCCTGTGAGCGCCGTCACAATGGGGTAGATTGTCATCATCCATCTGAAGACCTTGGTGTGTACGTTAAATCTTCTGAAATTACTGGCAAAATATGTAAGCACATAGTATACACAGGTGTATATAGCTACATGCTGGGTGGAGCAGGGCAACACCAGTGTGGGCCAGGAGTACTGCTTGGAGGAGTTTAGCTGTGCTGGCTCCTTGTAGAAGTACTTGTTGGGTGGCTTATTGTACAGCCCATGCTGGTGATTGTATTGGTGGCCCCCAATCCCAAGGCAGGCTGTGAGTACAGCTGAGAAGATTAAATGGTTCATCTTCTGATCCTGGGAAAGGGCAGACAAAGCTTAGTGTCTTAACTTTCTTGTAGAGTAAAAGTTCTGGTTTTGATTTATGTGATACTATTGAGGGGTAATTTCACTCAGTGATAGCACAAACTACCATCAAGTGAATTGGCTTTATTATATACTATCATCCTTGTGGTGGCATGAATAGAGTAAAACACTGGACAGGGAACCCCAAACACTTGGTGTTGTCTGGAATTCCCTTTTGGGAGGGAAATTGGTAGTGGTGTGCAGGCAATGAATTGTTATCTCTGGGCTTACATGGGCTTGGTGTATCATTGGATGCTTTCATGCATCCAATTTTGAATTCTGCAGTTAATGCAGGAATGGATGGGTTGAGCAGCTTGTCAGCCCCTCCCAAATTTGGTAAATTCCAAATTTGGGCAGCAGTTCCCCCTCCATTTGGGTTTAGGGAAATTGCCTTTTTGGGTTTCCCCTTTTGACAATTTCCCCATTTGGCGGCCTGGGTGGGGGACTGGCTGGCAGTGGTGGGCGGGCAGAGGCTGGCTGGCAAGAGCAGGCGCGCACGGGCAAGCCGCCAGGCTTGGCGTGCGGCCAGCGGGCGCCTGGCGGTTGGGCGTGCAGCCCACAGACGGGGTATAAAACCCGTCCAAATTAAAAAATATATTTTTAATTCTTGTTTTCTGGCCCCGGCTTTCTGAAGCAGTTTTCCCAATAAGGGGGAACTGCTACCATTTTTATTTTGTTTTTTACAATTAATTGTACACAAAATATCATCCTGAACCATAGTGTTGTCAGGAATATTCCTGATAGTTGCTTCTCCTTCCCTTCTTGGCAAACCTGTCCATTGGCGGTACTGGGCAATAAGGTCAGGAGCGTTGGCGAGGTTCTTTACTGGTTCCCATGAGTTTGATTTTGGTGGGTAACCTACCCATGAAACTAGGTACTGGACCTGGTTTCAAACTTTCCTGTATCCTAGTATGACCTCCACTTCCCACTCTGGGGTGTGTTGTAGGATTGTTGGCGGGGGGTTGCTATCTTTAGTCTGATGAGTGTGGGGACTTCCTCTTTCTGCCTCTAGTTTGGATACATGGAAGACGTTGTGGGCACTGGAGCAATCAGGGAGCTGTACTCTGAACGTTGTGTCAGAGATTTGCTGGAGTACTTTAAGGGGACCAATGTGGCAGGGTCCTAGCTTTCTGCCCACTTGGTTAATCTTGAGGTTCTTGGTGTCAAGATACACATTGGAGCCTACTTCAAACTCTGGGTTGGCACATCAGTGTTTGTTGGCTTGGACCTTGTACTTTTGTTGGGCCTCCCTGAGGTTACTCTGTAGATGTTTCTGTGTATCCCTTAGGTTTTGGAAGTACTTGTTGGCTTGAGGTACGGCCCCTGGGCAGCCTTTAGTGGTAATTCCTTGCAGAGAGAAACTGTAGTTGGCCGTGAATGGGGACATCTTGGCTCCCAAGTGGTAAGAACTGTTGTAGCTAAACTGGGCCAAGGGTAGTAGTTCTGCCCAATTATCCTGCTTAGTATTGACGTAGGCACGGAGATAAGTTTCCAGTATATGTTAACTTGCTCTGTTTGACCATCAGTTTGAGGGTGTAAGGCTGTTGACAGGTTGAGCTGTACTTGGAGTTGCTGCATTATTTTGCCCCAGAATTTGGAAGTGAACTGGGTTCCTCTGTCTGAGATAATGTCTTTGGGGAGACCGTGGTGGTAGTAAATGTGGTTGAGGAATAACTGAGCCGTGGCGGTAGCTGACATTCCTGATGAAAAATCAATGAACTCTGCAGCTTTGGTGAGGCGGTCCACAATAACCAGAATCCCTGTGAACCCTTGACTGGGAGGTAGGTCCGTAATGAAATACATGGAGATAGATTCCCATGGCATGGATGGGATTGGTAGAGGTTGAAGCAAACCCTGTGGCTTCTGTGTGGATTGTTTGTTCCTCATACATAAGACACATTGTGAGATGTAGTTTTTTACTTGGAGAAACATGGATGGCCACCAGTAGCTGATTCAAAGATGCGCCATAGTTTTCCTGATTCCTCCGTGACCACCTAGCAGAGAGTCATGTAACTCCTGTAGGACCTGATTCTTAATGACTCATGGGGGTACCACCAATCTGTTGAGTCTGTAAAGGAAGCCCTTGTGGATAGAGTAGTTGGGGTTGGGTTTTGTGGAGTTTATTTTGGCAATTAGGTCCTGGATGAGTGGGGAGTCCTTCTGGGTGTTATTCATCTCCTCCTCCAAGGATGAGAGTGGTTGGGAGGCCCCAAGGACGGCCATCAAGAACTGGTTGATGTCTAGGACTAGTTGGGTGTTGAAATGGCTGTAGGACTGGTCTCTGTCATTGTGATCTTCTCGTCTGCTCAGGGCGTCTGGTGCATTGTTGGTGTGCCCTGGGATGTAACTGATTTTGAAGTCGTAGGAGGACAAATCCAGAGCCCATCTGGCAAGTCTTTGGCAGATCTTCCTCTTCTCTGTGAAGTATAGAAGGTTTCTGTGGTTGGTGCGGACAATAACAGTGTGCTTGGCTCCTTCTAAGTATTGTCCCCAGTGTTCAAAAGCTTTAACTATGGCCATGAGTTCCTTTTTGTACACATTGTAGTTTTTTTCACAATCCAGCAGCTTCTTAGAGAAGTATGCCACAGGGTGGTATACTCCAGGATCCCCTTTCTGAAGCAATACTGCACCTAAGGAAAAGTCTGAAGCGTCAGTCTCCAAAAAAAAATTAGAGCTTGGGGGCAGGTTGTCAGAGTACCAGGGCTGTTGTGAAGGCGGTTTTGAGGGTCTCAAATGATTTCTGTGCCTCCTCTGTCCAAATTTAAGGTACACTTTTGGCAGTCAAGGACGTGAGGGGTTCTGCTATCTTTGCAAAATTCTTAATGAACTTACGGCAGAAGTTAGCCAACCCCAGGAACCCTCTCAATTTTGATTGGGTGTCTGGGGTGGCCATTTGATTACCGCTGCAATTTTGGATGGCGCAATAGCAAAGCCACCTTTCCAGATTGTTTACCCCAGGAATTCTACCTCTTGTTTGAGGAACTCACATTTCTCCCTTTTGCAGTATAGCTTGGCCTGGCGTAAGTGTTCCAGGACCTTCTTCAGGTCACAGAGGTGTGAGGCTTCATCCTTGGAGTACACTAGAATGTCGTCTAGGTAAACCACTATACAGACGTCCAGGAGGTCAAAGAGGATCTTTTTCATCAGGTCTTAGAAGGCAGATGGGGCATTGCAGAGTCTGAATGACATAACCAGGTACTTGTAAAGTCCAAAGACTGTTCTGACTGCTGTCTTCCACTTGTCCCCTTCTGCAATTTGGACCTGATTGTAGGCATTGCAGAGGTTGAGTTTGGAAAATACATAGGCTCCTGTCAAGCAATCTGTTAATTGCTCTGCAGAGGGAACTGGGTAGCAATCCTTCACTGTGATGGAGTTTAGTGGACTGTATTCTACACATGGGCGTAGTCCTCCATCCCCTTTCTTAACAAAGAAGATTAGTGAAGAGCAGGAGGATTGAGATTGTCTCATGTGTCCTTTGGCCATTAGATCAGAGATGTATTCCTTTAGTACCAGACCTTGCACATGTGTGGTGGGATAAACCTTTCCCCATTTTGGGGTTTCACCGGGTAGAAGGTCAATTCTGAGGTCACTTGCTCTCCGCTCGGGGAGACCTTGCATTGGGACTTTGCTAAAGACGTTGGTGTACTCTTCTAACATCTCATCTAGGTGGGGAATCACCAATATGGGCATGACCGTGCTGGTGGGTGTGGAGTTGCTCCCAAGTGGTGCCATACCAGTCTGGCCCTGACTGGAGATGTTGACCTGATGTGTGTCCCAATCAATGTTGCATCTGGCTTCCTGCCACCAAGGCATTCCTAGTATGACGGGGAAGGCAAGTTTTTCTAAGGAGGAGAAGTTTAGTTCAAACCTCATCCCCCCAATTTCCACAGCGGTTGGTTCCATGACCCGGTATAGTGGGGGAGTGCTCCCATTGGCCAGCTTGGCAGTTCCCCCCAGTATGGCCTTCTTGCCAAGACCTTTTACCAGGAGGTGGTCAATGAAATTCCCCATAGCTCCTGTGTCAAGCAGGGCGGTGGTGTGTATTTTCTGTGTATTGGAAGCCAGGGTGATGGGGACTGTGGAGTAGAGAGAAGTAGTTGCTTTATTACCTCCTTCCTCAGCCGCCATAAGGGGCTGGGGATTTGAGGGAGGTTTAAAAGGGTTGGGTTGGGCGGTGGAACAATTCATCACTGTGTGACCTGCAAGTTGGCAGTACAGACAGAGACCTTGTGCCACGCGGCTGTCACAGTAGGTTCCATAATGCCGGGTATTGTTTGTCCAAGTAAGAAGGCTTGGAAGGCCAGGAAACCTGTATCAAAATTTACCAAGTTAACAGATTTAAACCAAACAGTTGATTGAAAATGGGTCACAGCTACTCCAGTCCGCCAGCTGAAACCAGCTCCCCCTTTCAAACTGACGTTGATAAATTGACGTAATATGAGGGTCACCCAATATGAGCTTGTTAATCAGTATGGTTGTCAGAAACTAGTCACGCAAGGGTTCTTTGCAACCTGGACCAGATACTTACTTGACAGTGTGGAAGGAATAGGAGGTCAAGACTCAGGTGGTATTGCTTAGTCAAATTTTCTGATATATATTGAATATTTTTCCCTGTTTCAACTCTAAGAGTTGAGTCCTCCTAAATTTACTCAATAAAAATCAATTATCCCAAGTTCTAATTTTAAATTTTTAAAAATGCATCCTGTGATTGGGTTGTTGCGGTATATCCCGTACAATCTAATTCTGAACCAAATCATTTCAGGAAGATGGGGCCCAGCATCTGGAACTTTGTCGTTGGCGCTGCCAAATGTCAATTTCATGCCAGCCAATTTTGTAGCTCCTCTCCCTATTCTTGAAACTGAAAATTGTGTCCCTTCTCAATGCCCAGAATTCTACGCTGAAGATGCATTGATGCTTTCCCAGGTCATTTATCTTGGTTTACTCTGGTTAGGACTACTGGTTCTACTTAATCCTGGAGTTACAATTAGAAATTTCACAAAAAATATCTGAAGCTGTGTTGGTGATTAATAATCAATTCTATGTGGATTTGGGTGGTAATTCCCCATCATTTAGAAACGGTTTCATATTATCCAGTGATTTCCGTCACATTACTCAACTCTTCTACGTCTGAGTTTTTGGAAGCAGTTTGTCATGAATTTGTGTTTCTTTTCTCCTGCTCCATCAAGATATCTGTGTTTACCATGTTTATTTGCATCAGTTCATTTCTGAGCTTTCAGTTTGGGCTTTTCTTTAATTTGTGGTTTCCATCTCTGGTTGCAGTTGTAGAGACTGGATCCTCTGTTTCCTATTTCCGTTGTGTCATGTCATTTTGGCGTCCGGATTATTTTCCTGCTCCACCCACTGATGAAATTTTGCGTGAAGTTTTGTCAGCATTATCATTTTATTCCAGCTCTAGCCTTAGTCACAAATCCCAAGTTTACCATGTGATGACAAAGGTTTCTGAAGATGTGGCTGGGAATGATTGTTGTCTGCGGTGGAGCGCAATAAATGTGTTTTAACTGAGAGTGCATCTCTATACCCTTTGTTAAAAAATTTGTGTGTATCTATTGAGGAGCTCAAAGTATATTGTAAGCTGTACGCCTTCCATCAGGGTACAACTCCGCTTTTGGTATTCCTTCCTCAGTTTCTTACCTACTGCCGTACAATTGATGTTCCCGAGGTGAATAAACTCTCAGTGTTGTGGTTAGCAGTTGACCAGACTTCCCAGGATTTGGCGGTTTGGGATTCCCTGTTAACCACAACTGAGGCCCTGGTAAGCCAAATTCTTTCTCTGGTCTCAAATCTGTCTACTTCCAAACAAGGTATGTTGGTAATTGAGGATAAACCCGCTGCGCGCTCTTGGTTTTCTGGTCCTTGCTCTGCAGTAGTTCCTTCCAATCAAAGCCAAGATTGTTCTCCCCCTAGCTCATCTCAGCTACATTTGGCGGTGGTGAAAAAACCCAGTGAGGTAAAGGAGGCCCCTGTAGTGTCTGGTCCTGATAGTTCCTTGGAAATGCTTCAGTACGTCATACCTGCAAAATCTTCTGTTATTACGTCCAAAGAGTTGCCCCTTGTTCCCATTGATTGTGATAACCCTGTTCTTCCAGCTGCTGTCCAAGAAATTATCAAGTGTTACTTCCAGGAGCATCCTGCCTCCTTAGCTGCTGTCTGTACTGCCAATGAAAAACAAGACCCTGCCAAGATTGCTATCTTTGCTGCAAATAAATCTACTTCTGGTTACTTCTTGTTCTATGGTAGCATTGGTAATGATCAGACTATCTATCAGCCAGCTATTTTGTTGGATACAGGTGCTTCCAAAAATTTCATGAGCGTGGAGACTGCCAACTTGCTACAACTCAAGTACCACCCGGGAATGCTTGTTAGGGGTAGGAATTGTCAAATGTTTC